>JAOXYD010019647.1:0-14681 GCA_028565735.1 Pinacopodium congolense
TCACTATTAACTTATGAGATGATGTTAAAGGAAAGTCAAGATGAGCAAGCTATGCCTAAAAGGAAGAATATAATATTTAAGGATTCAACAAAGGATGAAACTGAAAATGAAGAATCCTCACTTGGAAGCAAAAATGAATAACTTGCTCTTATCATAAGATGATTAAAGAGATTCATGATGAATGCGTCTATGCATAGATGATACGAATGAATTTTGTTATATGTTTATATTTTGTTTCATTTAAATTCATTCCTATTTGTATTAAATTACTCATTTTGTGTTCCTATTGATTTTACATGTAGATTTAATGATGGAATACAAAATTTGGATTAAAGCAAGAGGAATTGGAAGCTTCAAGTGAGGTTTTCTACTTGGCCATATTGAAGCTTTTCTCTTAGTGAAATTTAGCTCATATGTTCTTTGAAAAGAACAAATTTTGACAGTGTTTGTCCACTCATCATTTGGTGGATTATGAGGCCTTCATTACTATTTAGTATAGTAGCATTTTGGTGCATTTAAAGGGGAGAAAATCCGGGCAATGAATGGAGCATAGAAGAGGGGGAGCAAAAGTGTCTAAGGTGGGAACATTCCTTGCTGCAAAATGACAATCAAAAGCAATGTGTAGCTTAGAACCTTGCTGCTTTGATTGGAGTGGATAGCGAAACCAAGGGAGAACTCCATTGTAAGAGGGTTGGCTAGAAATGGCTTTAGTAATGGTGTAGTTAAGTTTTTGAAGAGTGATGAACTAGCTCTCCACTCATTCCAAGGACGTTGTAAATGTTTTGAAGGGAAGAGCACCTCCACACATCTTCGAAGTTTTCTTCACTAAGGAGGGATGTCACCATCATCTCTTACGGCCTTGTTTTTTTCTTCAGTTTTTTAGTCATTACTGTGCATGTTGTTCGTCTATTTCCATTAACTTTAGCTTTCCTTTTCATTTTCAATGGCTTTTGTGTTGTCCAAATGCTTAATTTTAGTTCTTTAATTTAATGATGTCTTATGTATTATCATTTGAGTTATTATCATATTATGATATCTTTATTAAGTGCTAAGCTTTATTTCCTTGAGTTTTCATTTATTCTAAATGTCTTTGGTTAATAAAATTTTGGTAGTTAGAAATTTACACTTGTTCCTAGATTTTAATTCAGTTAATTTCAATGTTTGTTCAATTTATAGTTGTTGGAATTTTTGTTTAGAGTTTTCAATAAAGTTTATTTGACTTAGGTTTTGGTTAATTAATTAATAGCTTAGTTTATTAGTGTTTGTATTATATTAGATGCTGAATTATGTTTTTCTTTTAGTGTCTTTAATTTTCCAGGCTTTTTTTTCTTTTATTTAATTATGTTTTGTGTTCATTTAATTTTTTTTCTTAATTTAGATATTCTTAGCTAGTGTCTTAAGGAATTGAAGGCCACTTAGAGGGAATTAAGCGATTCTAAAAGAGTAAAAAAAAAAAAGTGGATAACATGTGTTTTATGGCATGAGATGAGGTATCATTTTCACCCTTATATAATAGTGATGATAAATGTAACATAGATCCTAGTTAAGATTAACTAGTTGAGTATTTAGAAGTTTTGACTAATAAGAATAAGAAGTTATCCACTAGTATAAAGAAAAATTGAAATTATACTGCAAAATAAAAAAATTAAAAATTTACATATGAGCTTCAATCAATGAATTTAGAGGAGAATAATAGATTAATAAAAGATAATGTTTCGCTAAAGAAAGAAACAGTGTCCCTTAAAGAATCACTTGCTAAACAATAATTGTGTTTTAGAATGTGTTTTTCTAAGTGTTTTGCATGTGTTTCTTGCATAATAAGTTATTATTATTGTGTTTTAAGATTTGTTTTGTATGTTTTTGTTTAGTATAATCTTTGTTATTGTTTTGTTTATATTTGGTATAAATTTGGAGTAAGTTTTGATTATTTAAGTGTTTTTATTTATATTTTGTGTTTTATTATTTAATTATTAATTTTGGGTTAGAATTAAATCTTATTGGTGTATTTATTTATTGTGTAGGGTGAATTAAATTTAAAAATTGAAGTTGGAAGGAAGTGAAGAAAAAAAAAAGAAGCATAAAAGAAGAGGGATCTAAGCAAGAAGTAAAGCTTAATTATCAAGTCAAAGTCTAGACAAAACAAGTCAAAAATACTTTTGACTAACCAATCAGAAATCAGAAAACCAAGCCCGCTGGAGAGCCTGTTGTGCCTCGCTCGTCTGCTGTTGGACTGCCTGGGATGCTGGACCTACATGTCTACATAGTTGCTAGAACTCGTTGCCACTGCTTGGACCCGTTGGCCTGGAGAGCTTAAGCCTGTCGCTGGCTTCTTCTACCTGGACTTGCCCGACCAAGTTGCTAGACCTGAAGCGTCAATGGACTAATCTACAACCTGCTACCCATTAGAGGCAAGGACCAAGCCTAGCTGGAAAGCCTACCTCGCATGAACCTGGTGAGCTGGGCTCCACGCATGGACTGTTTGCAGGCTTTAAGCATGGACTCCCGTCCATGGATTCGCAAGCATTGGCTGGAGGGAGACTGGACTGATGCAAGGTCTAGGCTGAGAAGTAGTTGTACCACCCACTCTACATGCATTTTCCAAATCCAAGACAAGAAGCAACAGCTGGAAAATTTAAAAAAAAAATAGGAGACGAGCCCTAAGAAAAAAGACAGAGTCAGACAGAAATAATAGGGGAAGCAGCTGCCGCGCAAGAGAGAATTCGAACAAGAGAGAACAGCAGAAGAGGAGAGGTGAACAGAAATTAGAAGAAGAAGAAGAGCAGCACACCCCAGGAGATAAGCACAAACATAAAAATTCAAACAGAAGAAGAAGAAGAAGAAGAGCATCTACAAGCTTCATTTCCACACACGCCAAAAATTTAAGAGTTCTTTTAATATTTATTTTTTTCTATATTTATTTTACTTTTGTTTTTATTTTTATTTATCTTATTTTATTTTATTTACTTTATTTTATATTTGGAAGAATGTGGATATGATTGAACTTATTTTTATTATTATGTGTGGCTAAAATATTTTTAGGATTTATAGTTTGAGTTATTTGGGACCTTTTGGTTATTAATATATTATTTTTGGAATATTTATGTTGTTTATTGAGCTTAAACCCTAAAACAAATCGAGAGGGTGAGTTGGGTAATTGGTGTTAGATGTACAATGAGAGTTGGAATTTAATAGACCTAAAGATAATAACATATCGATTTATTAGGAAGAGAATTCGATAAATTAATATACTGCCTATAGGATCGCTTCATATCTAGTTGAATGTTTAGGAAAGGATTTGCATATCGAGAGATCCCAAAGTTAATCCTAGATTATTTACCTAGTGAAATTTATTTGTACCTTGAGAGAGGGTACCTGAAATATTAGGAAATCTTGGGTCAAATATAAATTAGATCAATTAAACCAAAGGGGAACAAATAAGGGTAACAATAAGTCCTATTCTTGAATCTGGATTTTCTCTGAATTTTCATTTATTGTGTTGGCAATTGGTTGTGTTGCTCGCTTTTCCTTCCAATTTTTTTGCATCTTATTTATTTATTTATTTATTTTATTTGTTTAAATTGATTTCTTGAACGAAGTGTAAACTAAATTGATAAGGTGTCTAGATACAATCCTTGTGGGATCGATATCCATTCTTTACTACAAGTACAACCCATATACTTGCGATTTTAATCGTAAAACTCATAGTTTGTTTTAAGAACAAACATTTCAATCCTCATAATGCTTTAAATGCATTCTTAGCCAAAAACATTTACTTCCGTACAAATTCTTATGCTATGTTGTTGTCTCCAAGACTCAAAGTAAAAAATGTTTTGCTAGGAATTGTTTTTATTATGGTGCATAGATGAAAAGATTAAGCTTCGTATGTCTTTCTATTTTTCCCGAGATCTAGTGCAATATGTGGCTAAAAGGGTTAACTATTTGGGCATAAGGTATCTTGTTATTGCTTTAGCCTAACATTTTTCAATCGATACTATTAGTTTAACTAAAATACCTTGTGAGTATTTTAATGCCCGATACTTAAGGCGTTCTGAGATTCTAGAGCATAACAATATGGAGCTTTGGAATCCTTGTTCTCATACTGATGTTAAACACAAGTCCACTCAAGGAGCTTCTAGTTCCATGGCTGCCCCCGAATCTGATGATACGTAAAGCGAGGAATATGAGGAGTTAGGTTTGCAATGAGTAATCAATGTCATGGAGGCTAACAACTGCAAAATGTTGAATCAACTGAATCAAATGTAAGAAAAGTTGGAAATGGTGGCCCTCTAACAACGCTACCTCACTAAAAAGGTTCTTAAATCCTTTGAGATTTAATGGCTCCAAGGGCGATCCCTAACGTCGTCACCACCAGCCTCTCCTTAAGTTTTCTTTCCCTCTATTTATGTGTTGTTTTTTTCTCTTATTTATTTCTTATGCTTTGTTTTATATTCTTTGTAATGTTAGTTGCTTTGTTTTGTGGCTTTAATCTTTATGTTCCTTATTTTTGGTTTTCTCTTCACACATTGAGGACAACATATCTTTTAAGTATAGGGAGGTAGTCTTTATGTTTGTGTTTGCTTTTTGCATGTCATTTAAGATGCATGTTAGGTTATTAGTAGTAGGAATGTCAATTTCCTTGCACTTGAATCTTTGTGATGAGTGTTTCACCATGAAATTCTATCATTTTAGTTAGAATGAGATTAAGGGTATGCTTGAATTCCAATTAGGCCACTTGAGTAAAAAGTGAACCATGCTAAGAGATTAAAGTAGTTTGTTATATAAACTTAGTCAAAAGTTGATAATTGAGTAATTAGGTCATGTGTGAAAGAATGATGGATTTTCATTTGAGCTTATATGAGCAATTAAGCCCATATGATTCCATTCTAAAGTCATTTATTTTCTTTGTGTGTGAGATACTCCCCTACCTTTAGAACTTGCTCTAAACTGGCTTGACTCTACTAGATATATGCTAGATGGAAATGATTAAAGCCTTCTTCCTTTCAACACTCGACTTAAATGACCCACCTGCTTCATTGCCCCTTGCAACCCCTTTTGAACCTTTAACCCTATTGTTTCTTGAAGTGAACATCCTATTTTAAAACCTAAAAACCCCATTAATCTTACCTAATCATAAGTCTAATGAATTGTTAAGTGAGTATTAGTTTGTGACTTTTGGTTTACATTTTATTCTGAGAGGATATGAGAGATGATTTTACTCATAATGTGCATTGTGTATATTTTTTGCTACTTTTTTCTTGGTATTGTACAATAAGAGAAAAAATATCAATCAAAAATAAAAAAAAGAATCTAATATAGTAGAATAAATTAGTGATGAGTAGTTAGTTGCATTCACAAGTATACCTCAGGAGTATTTAGTTGTCCCTTTACACTTAGTGCTTTATAAATACTTATGAAGAATCCCTCAAACCCTTTTTCCTTACCTTAACCCTAGCCACATTACAACTAATAGGAGTTTATTTCATATAGTTTTTCATGATATTTGGTTATAAATTCACTCCTATCTTGTGCTAAAATTGCTGAACTTATTTTCTTAATTATTTAAATTATAGATGGCAACCCAATTGGAATGAAAATGAAGGAAAATATGAAGAATGTAGATAAATCAGGAGCAAAACGACGGGCTAGACAACCCTACATTTAACCCCTTGATACCACCGTTTTACTCGTCTTTAGGACTCAAACAGTGGGAGTATTACGACGTCATTCTACTCTTTTTCAAGCATCGTTTTACTAGTAGTTGAGAAAAAAATAGCTGGATCTTTCAATCTGATTGGCTACAACTTGTTAACTTGTTCCCACAGCTCTTAGACATATATATTGAAGTGTTAAACACATTTGCATCAGCTAAAGAGGGAGATAACATGAAATCAAGAGAGAAATCATTTCACCTTAGGTTCTAAGGTTGTTTTCTTTTGTTCTTCATCATTTCAATATTATTTTGAAAATTTAAAGTTTCATTCTGGGATTGTTGAAGCTCAAACACGTTATTTAAGATGGTAAATGTGTTTAAAGCCTATTTATGGTGAATTTTAACCTGTTTTCTCAATTTAAATCCATATTTTTTATTATTTGTGTAAGAACATGATGAATATTATGAGAATGGTCCATTTCTTACTTCAAATGAGTGATTAAATCTAATTTTGGTTGGGAAATTATTCTAAAATGATTTAGAGATGTGATGAATATGATTCCACACACAATCAGTGGTTGTCCTTTGTTTAAGTGATGAAACTAATGCTTATTCTAAACTATAACTTTAAAATAAAGTTAAGAAAAAAGTTAGGATCCGAGAAGTCTACTTAATTTGTTGGACAATCCTTAAGCAACTTGATTTAAGTCATTGAATGAAAAAATTTTATTTTTCTTGATGGTTATAATCTAAAAATTAGAATTTTTGGATTAAGCTTCTTAATTTTAAAGCCTATTGTTTAAGATTGTGACATAACCAAAATCCAACTTAGGTTTTTAGAGACAAAGCTTTGTCTTAACCATAACATTGCTTTGATTTAGTTAATTAATCCTATAACAAGCCTCCAAATCCCTTTTTAATCAATCTACACCATTAAAGATCATTTTCCTAACCAATTCCATCTAATTAGACAACCTTTTTTATCAACTAAGTTATTTTGCATAACTTGACTCCTTTAAATTCATCTGGTAATTTTAATTTGTAGTTTCATTTGATTTAAAGTCTCAAAATAATTACATCCTAATTTGTCTGAGTACTTGCAACTTGACACTTTTCCTGTGGAGCGATATCTTAGTTTTAAATACTTCATATAATACTTGTGATTCATATACTTCCCATCGATGTTGGATTGTTATTTTTAAAAAGGAAGAAAAGTGCGATTAAAGAACTTAAGTTTAGAGTTTTTTATATTGTTTAAAGTGTTCAAATGTGTTTTTCTTGCTTTATTTGAATTATATGTTCTTTCTTTATTTAGCTTATGAGTTTCAGTTATTAGATTTCTTGTTTTATTTCTTTTTTTGCTTTAATATTATTTGCATGGTTAGGGAAAAAAAACCTGAGAAGTTATAATTTAATCTAGAACTTGAGCAATCACTTAGAAAACAAAAGAAAGAAACTCGAGTGAGCACATCTAAAAATGTAGGAGCAGAGATTTCCAGTGACCAATCCCTTGATTTAGATATGGATCCATGAGAACAATTAAAGAATGGACCTCGAGAAGGTGTTAGACCTTTAACTATGATGGATTTAGCATTAGGTAATAGAGAGCAACTTATGGCTAGCATTTTGTGGCCTAAGATTAATGGCAATAACTGTGAAATCCCTCATAGTATTATCTTAATGGCTAAAGATTCCAAGTTTGGTGGTAAAGCTCTTAAAGATCCAAATGAGCATTTATAGAATTTTCTAGATATTTGTGATCTTTCTATGGTAATGGTGTGTGTAATGACACTGTTAGTCTTAAATTATTTCCATTTTCCCTTAGAGATAAGAATAGATTATGGCTAAATACTCATCCGCTTGGTTCCATTACAACATAGGACACCTTAATGAAGTTGTTTCTAGCTAAGTTTTTCCCTCCTATAAAAAATACAAAGATTAAAACTGAAATTAGTTCTTTCGTGCAATATCAAAATGAAAGTTTGTATGAGGCATGGCAAAGATCTAAGGAGATGATGGCAAAGTGTCTTAGCCATGGTTTTAATACTTGGTAACAAGTGAACATATTTTATACAGGCCTCACACCCTCTACTTACTGCATTATAGATGGTGTAGCTGGAGGAAGCTTTATGTATAAAACTCTAGTTGAAGCTTATAATTTGATTCAAGAGACGGAAACTAATATTTTCCAATATCATTCTTAATTGCATCCAAGAAAGTCACATGGGGTGCATTCTATAAATGATATAATTGCTTTAGTAGCCCAAATGGATATCTTGAACAAGAAATTAGATAATTTGGTAAGTGGAGTTAGAAGTAGTGGAATTAGAAACCAAATTGAATGTGAGTATTATGGTAGTTCCTCCCATGTATCGTTAGATTGCCAAGTAGGTACTCCTTTTTCTAGAGAGCCTGATCAAGCCTAATATGTGAGTTATAATAGGAAAAGGAATGATCCTTATTTGAATACCTATAATCTTGGATAGAGAAAGCATCTTAACTTTACTTGGAGAGATAATCAAAACACTTACTAACCCCCAACCCAACCGCAGAGATCCCCACCTCCAAGTTTTAGACAAAATCCACATCCACCTAAAAAAATCAATTTTGGAAGAGACGATGTTGAAATTTATGCAAGGTAATGAGTTTCACTTGCAAAATCATGATGTAACAATTAAGAATTCGGAGTAACCCTTCGATGGTATTATGTCCTGATCCTTTATAGAAGCTCTTAACTATTTCCCAGTTGTTAGATTTGAATAAAGAAAAACATGTTGATTTTTTGGGAGTTTTAGATGCAAGAAAGATGCCTTCTGGCTGGAACCCCTTTAGGAAATTTGATGCATTAGAAAGGTCTATTAAGACCTTACCAGAGTCATTACTAGAAGAGTCACCAAAGTTAGAATTAAAACCCCTCCCTTCGCATCTTAAGTATGCTTTTCTATGTCCCCCTATCACAATTACCTTTTTTCATTTCATCAACGATTAATGAAAGTATAGAGGACAGTTTATTGAGAGTGTTGCATGAGTATAGTAAATTTATAGGTATACTTTTATAAGTCCACCATCACAATTACCTGTTATCATTTCCTCAAAAATTAATGAAAGTATAGAGGATAGTTTAGTGAGAGTGTTATGTGAGCATATTAAAGCTATAAGTTAGATCATTTCAAATATAAAAGGTTTAAATCCTTCAATTTACACACATAAAATTTTTATGAAATAAGATAGTAAGTCATTTGTCTAACCACAATGAAGATTAAATCCTAATATAAAAGAGGTTGTGAAAAATGAAGTGATTAATTTACTAGATGCCAAAATAATTTATTAGAATTTTTATTCACTTTGAGTTTGCCCAGTTCAAATGGTACCTAAGAAAGGTGGTATCGCTGTGGTTCAGAATGATAAAAATGATGAAATAATAATAAAAAAGTCATTAGTTTTCTTATGTGTATATATTACAGAAAGTTAAATAACGCCATGAGAAAAGACCATTTCCCACTTCTTTTTATTGATCAGGTTATTGAGAGATTGGCAGGGCACAACTTTTATTATGCATTTGACGGGTATAGTGGTTATTTACAAATTACAGTGACCCCTGAAGATCAAAAAGAAACAACATTTACTTGTCCTTATGAAACCTTTTCTTATAGGTGCATGTCTTTTGGGCTATACAATTCACTTGCCACCTTTCAACACTACATGTTAGCTATCATTTTGGATATGATTGAATTGTGTATCGAAGTATTCATCGACAATTTTTTATTGTTTGGCATGTCCTTTAATTCTTGTTTGGAAAATCTAGATAAGTTATTGAAGAGTTATGAAGAGACAACATGGTATTAAATTGGGAAAATGTCACTTTATGGTACAAGTGTGTATAGTATTGGGTCATAAAATATTAAGAAAAGGTATAAAAGGAAATCCAGCTAAGATAGAAGTTATTTTTTAACTCCCTCCTCCAAATTCAATTCAAGCAATCATGAGTTTCTTAGGTCATGCTGGATTCTATAGAAGTTTTATCAAGGACTTTTGACATATTACTAATCCTCATACTATTCTTTTAACCAAATATGTTAACTTTAATTTTGATGAGAAATGTATGCACTATTTTAAACTTCTGAAGGCTAAGCTTATAAGTGCACCAATTTTAGTTTCCTTATATTAGTCTCTACCTTTGGATTTAATGTGCGATGTAAGTGATTTCGTCATTGGAGTAGTTCTTGGGCAGAGGAAGGACAAGATATTCCATCCTATTTATTATGAAAATAAGACATTAAATTATGTCCAAAAGAATTATATAACGAATGAGAAAGAGATGCTTGCTGATGTCTTTGCTTTTGATAAGTTCCATTCTTATTTAGTTTTATCAAAGATGATAATGTACACTAATCATGTAACATTGAAATATTTAATGAATAAGCCTAATGCAAAGTCAAGATTGATCATATGGGTCTTATTACTACAACATTTTAGTCTTTACAATGAAATGACAAAGAATGGCATGATCAAAATATTATTCCTCTTGACTTTCAAGTCGAAGATAAAGCTTTTATTTATAACTCTCGCTTAAAACTCTTTCCTGGCAAATTGCAATCTAAATGGATTGGTCCGTATGATGTGCTTAATGTCTATCCTTATGGTACCATTAAAGTTTCAAATGAACAATCATCTTTTAAAGTTAATGAAGAAAGGAAAAAAAAATTATATTTACCTAATCAAGGTGCAGAACCGGCTAAAATTCATTTCTTTTATGATCCCATTAATAGTTCTATTACGTAATTAATTAATTAAGTATTTTTGTGTGTGTCATTTTCTTTTAAAGTGTTTAGTTTTCTTTTTCCTTAAGTTTTAAAAGTTTACCTTTCAAGACTTTTAGTATTCTTTTATTTTTTAAAAGATTCTTTTAAACTTTAGTGAAGTATTATTTAATTTAATCTTTTAAAATTTTTAAGTTTCTTATTTGATCTTAATTTAGTATATGGGTTCATTAAGTTCTTCAAAATTTAAGTTGTTTAGTAGTGTTCTTTCAAGTTTTTCTTCTTAATTTTCAGGCTTTAAAGTGTTTGCATTAGGATTGATTTCTTGAGTTCTTTAAGTCCCTTTTAGCTTAATTAGTTTATATTTATTATGTTTTCTTTTAGGTGTCAAGTTATTTTATTTTTAGTGTTTTGAGTTTTTTTTAGTTTCTTTTTAGTTTTTCATCTTTCTAATATTTTTTTAATTTTTGTTTTTTCCAAGTCTAGTTTAGAGTAATTTGGGTTTAGAATTTTGTAATTTGGGTTTAGAATTAGTTTGGGGATCATCTAAAGAGGATTTAAGCCAAAAATAAAATTTTAAGTAAGTTACAAGAAGCAAAATGGAGGGGTAAAATGATATTTTTTACTCGCATTTTAGTGTCTACCCAGATGAGTAAAATCACACACTAATATGTCATCGTTTTAGGCTCCAAGAAACTTTGTTAAGGACAAAAATAACGCAGCTTCCTTCTTCTTCTTTCTCCTTGTTTGCAAAGCCACCTCCAAATCTTAACCTTTTTAGTATTTAGCTCATTTCTCAACCAAATAATGCGTTTTAGGTCTCAATTTGTGTGAAAATTTCCCACCAATCACATTATAGCATTAATTTAGGCAACAAACTATCAAATGTGCATCAAAAATCATATCAAAGAGTCGAAGATACTGTTCACATCTGACCCTTTTTCTACATTTTCCTAGTGATTTAAGCATGTTCTTATCATGATATTAGTATCATTAGAATCCTGAGATTGAGACCTTTCTATTCATACCAATTTTATACCTTAATATTTCAATTAAAAATTTGTGAATTTTTCCAACTAGGGCATTTTGGTCATTTTATAATTCTTGTCATTAATTGATTTTTCTGTATAAATTTAAGTTCATAATGCCACCTAAACAGCACCAAGGCTCCTCGAGTTCAAGCAAAAGACCTACTTATGAGGCCACTTATTTTTTAAGTAAGGAAAATGTAGATTGGATTGATAGTTGGCTTCCAAACCAGTTTATCAATTGGCGATCTCCTGCACTTGCTGTAGATGTTGCGTTTCATGTGTCAGATGTATTTTGTACCTTGGACAGGGACCCTATGTTAGTCCTTTTTGACCCATATTATCTATTGCTTGTACATGAATTCTATGCCAACATTGCGGATACCTATTGTGAAGGCTTTCCAAAAATGGTGTCCTTATTTGCTGGGGAAATCATTTATTGTCCGTACTGGTCAGAAGAGTCTTAAGTATTTACTCGAGTAATAGATTACCACTCTTACATAGGCTTGATGGCTCTCTAAGATCCTTGTGTATGATTATAAAATAAAGTACAAGTGAGGCTCTGAAAACCAAGCTACAGATTACTTATCTCGTATGGATGAATTTCAATTCCTATCTATTTCAATGCCTCGTGCAGATTGGTGGCTAGTATTAAAGGAGGAGGTGAAACAAGATTCTTTTTATAAGAATATCTCTCAAACACAACTATCTAACCAACTTATGCAGCGAGATGGAGTATGGTTCAAGAATAACAGGGTTTACTTGAGTCCTACCTCAGCCTTAATTAAATAAATAATGGCAGATTATCACTCATCGCCTATCGTAGGACATTTTGGGTTTTATAAAACATTATCTCATATTAAGGCTAGCTTCTCATGGCCTAACATGCGTCAAGTGGTAAAGAAGTTTTTACAACAATGCGATATTTGCCAACGGTACAAAGTTGATTGTATAAAACCAGTTGGATTACTTCAATCGTTACCAATCCATGCTCGAATGTAAATAGACGTGTCAATGGATCTTATTGAGGGATTACCGCCATCAAACGGACATAATGTTATCATGGTAATTGTCGATAACTTACAAAAGTATGCTCACTTTGTACCCTTAAAGCATCCACTTACTGTAATCATTATTGTCAAGGCATTCGTAGCTAATGTGATTCGTCTTCATGGAATCCTAGCTTTTATTATCAGTGACCGCGATAAGGTATTCATCAGTTCCTTTTGGCAAGCATTGTTTCAATTATAAGGAGCTAAGCTTTGTATGAGTTCTAGCTACCATCCTTAGTCTGATGGACAAACCGAGGTGGTGAATCGAACCTTGGAGCAATACTTAAGATGCTTTTGACCAACCACGAAAGTGGTTCGAATGGATTCCTTGGGTGGAGTTTAGTTATAATACATCGATCCATTCCTCCACAAAAATGACACCCTTTGAGGCTGTATATGGTATTCCACCACTAAGTTTATTGACTTATATTCTAGGCACCTGTCTAAGTAGTTGATGAGTACTTACGGGATCGCGATTCTATTCTACACGAGTTACGTCATAATCTTTCATTAGATCGTAATAGAATGAAGTGTCAAGCTGATCAAAGACAACGAGAGGTCTCTTTTGCAGTAGGAGACTATGTTTATCTTAAGCTCCAACCATATCAGCAAAGTTTTGTGGCATTTTGAGCATCAATGAAGCTTAATCCACGATATTTTGATCCTTTTCAGATTATTCAACAAGTAGGTTCGGTAGCGTATAAATTAGCTTTGCCTCCTAGTTCTCAAATTCATGATATATTTCATGATAGTCTCTTGTGAAAACATATGGGATAACACGATCCTCCAATTTCTACCCTTCCCCCAATCACGGATAATTCTATCATTCTTCCTTAACCTGAAGTAGTGCTTAATCGTCGAGTCATATACAAGGGTAAATGTCGTCCAAAGTCTAAAGTTTTAATTAAGTGGAAGGGAGCCTCAATTGAAGATGCTATGTGGGAAAATGATTGGCGATTTCATAAGTCTTACCCAGACGTCATCCTTGAGGACAAGGATTCTTAGGAGGGGAGGATTGTTACGTGTTAACGTGGGACACCCATGTTGTTTATAGTTTCCTTAGTTAGGTTTTTTTTAATCTTTTATTGTTATTTTATTTAGTTAGGTTTTTAGCAGTGTAAGGCTATTTAATAGCCTAAATAGTTCTTAATATTATTCAAGCATTAAAAAACCCTAAAACCTCTCTTTATCTCTCTTTATCTCTTATGGTCTTCCCTTCTACCGAAATCTTACGTATCAATCGAGTCCCACCATCAGCTACACACCTCGTTAGATTGAGTCCTACCATTAGTTGCCCACCTCATCAGATTGAGTCCTAGCATGTCCTTTGCTTGATTTAGTCGTCCATCTTGTTAGACGCCATCTTACTACTTTGCCTGCCAGTGGAGTGTCCTTCGTCATCTCCTTCTCTATCTTGTTACTTTGCCTACCAATGAAGCATCCTTCGCCATCTCCTTTGTCCTTTGTCATTTTATTGCTTCGCCTGCTTGTGGAAAGTCTTCGACATCTTGTTGCTTTGCCATCTCCTTTGCCATCTTGTTGTTTCCCCTGCTAGTAAAACATCTTCACCCTTGCTATCTTTGCCTATCAATGGAGCCATCTATTGTTAATTATAATCTGCCTTCGTATCTCACATTGTGTCTTAGCCTTAAAATCAAATTAACTATAACAAATTTTATTTTTAAGGTAAGTGACAGATAAATTTAATGTAATTAATGTCCAATAATATGTATTTATTAATTAATGTTTAAGTTTAATATAAATTTCAAATTTGTATAAAAAAAGTTATATTGGTTTATAAATTGCTAATTGCAAAAATTTTATGATTGTTTAATTATTAGACTAAATTATTACAATATAATGTGATTATCTATTTACAATCACATTTAACATATGTAAATAAATTAATTATGAAATTATTTCTTTTTTTTAGGTTGATACTATAATGGGGAATACTCAACATCATAAAAAGGTTTGGTGAACATCGCATCTTTTGTTCGTGATAAAATCAATGTTTTTAAAATTGGAACAAACATCGAACTGCTGAAGCGAGAGATTTAAGGTTTAAAGGTTCAACTAGTATTAAGTCGTTATAAAACAAGTATTGAACCGGCAGACCCATTCCACTTTTATTGGGAAGTATTGAATACACCCATAATTCTGAGTTTCATGGTACTGCTACCAAGAGACA
>JAOXYD010019675.1:0-14679 GCA_028565735.1 Pinacopodium congolense
TAGTGGTTCTAAATTTGGGTGGTTTCGAGCAAATAATTTTTACCACTCTTATGCATTATTTTTTAGGTGCATAGTTGCAATTCCCACCTTCAATGATTCTAGTGTATGATCCAACATAAAAAATTGTTCACACTTGTATAGTCATACATTCACTCGTGTTCCCTCAAATGAAGGAAAATCAATTTTGCTGAACCTAGTGGGAGCAATGTAACTTTCACCCTTGCCTTCTTTCTTTTCTTTATTTTCTTTTCCCACCACTAGCGAGGCTCCAAATTGATGCAAAAATTGAGTAACCATCGACTTAATCTCTCCTATTTCCTTTTCTTGCCTGTCTACCCTGTTTTGAGTCTCTTCCTGAATCTTTCATTTTTCACTTAAGCCTCAACCAAATTATGGATCCTTTTCTCTATCCGACGTCACTTCACATTCCGAGTTCCATCCGCCACTGTTCTCAAGGTTTAATCGACTACGTGTGCGTGTGAGAGTGAGTGAGTGAGTGAGTGAGAGAGAGAGAGAGAGAGAGAGAGAGAGAGAGGGAGGAAGAAGAAGAAGAAAAAGACACAAGAGGGCAGAGAATCTTCAAAATTGTTATTCTATTTTTGAATAACTTATATAACAACTATATATATATATATATATGAATGAGCCACATATATAGTTTATTGAGTTTCTATGTTAATGAAACGATGCATATAAGGAACTAGAAGCTCCTTTAAAACGACAACGTTTAAGTCTGGTTCATGTGCTTGGAGGTAATCAAGACGACTGTGGCATTAGTCATCATTCATAATAAAGTGATAAGGTTTCAATTTAATGAGATCGTATGGATAAGAAAAATCTTGCCTTATAAATATTCTTTCAAATTCAACTACCCTACGAGTTTTCACATGAAGATCTAATGTTAAGTTAGATTCTAAGGGTTCGTTTGGTTCATTTTTTGTTTATGTTTTTTTTCTATTTTTGTCTATTTTTTCGGTTCATGTATTATTTTTTTAGTTTCTATGTATTTGTGTTTTTTTTTATTTTGTTATTTTTTTTAGGTTTTTGTGTTTAAAAAATTAAAAAAAACAAATAAAAAATAAAAAACAAAAAGCCCTTCATTTTAAAAGCATTTAGAAAAACTCTAAAGTTTTAAAAATATTTTAAAAGATTTCTGATATAATTTTTATTAAACGTTAGGTTTAGGGTTGTTGTTGAATGTTTTTAAAAGGTTATGATTTTTTTATAAAAATATTTATAAAATATTAAAATTCTTTTTGAATGTTTTGAAATTTCATAATCTGACTTGAATATTGGTAAAAACGTTAAAGTTGATATTATGTTTTTTTTACCTATTCTAAAATCAGAAAAGCTAAGTGACCTCATGTTAGTCTTGGTCATTTTTTATTATGTAATAACCAAAATGCCCCTCCCTTATATGAAGAGAGGTGGTTACCTAAAATGGAGGATCTGCACAAGATTTTATAAGCTTGTATAAACTCTCAAAACCTCAAATTTGCTCGTGCTCTATACAAAATTTTAGCAATAAAGAATTATTTTCTCTAATAAATAGCAATGCCTTATCTTGCGATGATAAATTCCATTTTATTTACTTTTTAAATTTGATGGATTTTTCACTTATTAAGACAAATTTGTAGATTATTTCATGTTATATTTTATTTCTTATATTTATATGAAAAATCAAGAAAATCCTTAACATTTAAAAGTGTTCAAATGAGATGAGATTTAACATTTTAAAAGCATTTCGATTTAATTTTTAAATTGACGGAACTTAATTTTTGATCATGTTTAAATTTAACGTTTTTTAAATGTTAGTCTTTAACTAAAATTTCCATCAATATGAGGTTTAAATTAAATATTTTTAACACTGTTAAACATTAGTGTTTTTTTACCCTTAATAAACTAAAGCTACATTTTAACTCTTAGCATTTGTACAAAAAATTTTAAAAACTTAATGTTTAAAAGTATTTTAAAAAGATTATAATATTTATAAAACATTTAAAAAAGATTTCAAAACTGACAGAAATATAATTTTTTGAATTCCGCTTGTAATTGTTAATATGACAATTTTTAGTAGATTTATATCACATCAATAACTTATGTGAATCCACAAACTTGACTTTGAAATTTAAAGTTTGAATGTTTTATTAAAGTGATAATATAAAATTAATTATTCAATTTATGTATAAAATATTTTAATTTTAACTATTGTTGTTAATAAAATATAAGTAAAATAATATTATCAACTAAATAAAATTTTATTTCAAATTAAAAAACCAAAAAGGTTGCACCAAATTGCATTTCTTTACCATGTTACATTTATAAAGATATAAGGATACAGTGGGACTAGTTTTGTGAAGAGCAGCTAATCATAGAATCTCTAAGTTTGAGGCAATATAGGAATCTTGTCTGTCTGTGTCAACTTATAAATTGTTAAAGTAAAGTGTTAGTGAGTTTTTATATTTTTAAAATAAAATTTTCTTTAAAATTTTGCGTATTTATTTTTATAATTTTTATAACTTACTATGATATATTTTAAAATATAAAAATATAAAAATTCTTATACTTATTTTATAATTCTTATAACCTCTTGTAAGCTTATATTTGACATGTTTAAATGGTTAAAAATATTGAAGTACTAAAACATATTTTTAGTTCAAAAAATAAATCTTCTTATTTTCATGATATTATATTAAATAGGTAGAATCTTTGTTAAGAGTTACACTTTTGAAATAAAAATGTTTTGGAAGTTAAATAACAAGATTAACAAAGAGAATTGAAGGATGAGCTCTCTCCTCCCAACCCCCTATCCCAGATTTGGCCTCCTTTCCATGCTCCTTCATCTTTTTTCGTGACTCAGCTGCTTGTTTTTCTTCTCCTCCTCCTCGACTACTCTTTTCTTAGATCCTGCTGCTTCTCCGTCCTACTAATTGGCATTGTTGCTCGATAGACAGTTTTGGGGATCTCTTGTAGCTGGGCCTCTTTCGTCTTTCGTCTTATCCCTCCTTTTCCCGCCACACTCTTTAGGGCACCTACTCCTTGACCTTTTTGACCTGGTGCCTTGCTTTCTTTTTAAACAAGGTAACCATGTCAAATTCTCAGCATTTTTCAGTAGAATTTCCCCTTGCCCTCTATTGCAACCTCCCAACTTCCAGCCACATTGCTTCCGCATCTTGCTAAGGTGAAAGAGAATGGTCAAGTATAACAACCTTTCCCTAAGAGTTGGAAATAAGTGATAGGAGACTCAACTCAACGTCACTATTTTACTACCTTCCTATGGAGTCAGATGGAGCTTGTCCACCTATAGAAGTACTGGAAGAATGAGCCAAATTATGGGGCTCCATCCTGATTGGTTTCTTCCTAGGTAAGAGACCTCTTTAACGAGTTCTGCATGCTTTGGCTCATAAATCCTAGAAACAAAAAGGGTTAAGAAAAGTGATACTAAATGAAGAAGACATAATTCTTTTCAAGTTCAACACTAGTTCAGGTGCCAAGGAAGTTCTTAAAGTAGGGCCATGGCATGTCAGCAATCTCCCAATTTTCTTACAATTCTGGAAACATGGCGTATTCTTAGTAAAAATCAAACATGACTAACTTCCAATATTTGTTAACCTATACAATGTACTACTGGAATATTGGTCTACTAAGGGGTTAAACCACCTAGGAAGTCTCATTAGCAAACTCATTCGCATGGATAAAAACCAAGGATTAAAAAATCGAATTGGATTGACTAGTTCAACCTGATTAACTCAAAACTGACCAATCGATTGATTCGGTTTTACTCAAAACCCGGTTACTAAAAAACCATTTGATTTTTATTTAACTGGCCGATTTAACTGGTCACAAACAACAATTCGACCTTAGGATAACCCCCTCCCCTCTTCCACATGCAACGCTACTCTCACCTACAATTTCCCCCAACGTCGCGCTCATCTCTTGCAGCTGCCTCAGCGTCGCGCTGATCTCCTCTCACCTACAGTTGCCCCCTAGACATTGTTACTCTCGGCTGTCCTCCCTCCTTCATAGGTCACTATGCGATAGCTCCGTCAGTGGAGTTTAAATAGTTGTTCTTTACCGATCAACACATCTAAACAATCGTAGAAAAGGTCCCTCACCTCAAGAAATTTCGGCAAAATACCAAAGATAGAAAAATCGTCAACCTTCTAGTGTCCATCGGCAGCTAAACCAAGTTCTTTCCCATCTTTGAAGCCGGCGAGTCCCCTAGTCTCTCACTTTATTAGACAACTATTGCATAGAGATCAAGATTAAGGAGAGTAGAATATAAAAAGTTAAATACAAAGAAATTAAAGCAAAAATTCTTACGAGGAGACCAAAACCGTTAACAAAGAACACAAGAAACATCCATGGAGTTAGAAATCAACAAGACAAACGTGGTTTTCTAAAAAAGGAACGAGAAGCTGTAGAAGATGTAAGAGTTTTATGAGATGAAGAAAAAGAAGGGAACTTTATCTTTGCAAAAGTGTGGTTGGTGAGATAAATTTATTTTTATACCTTGAAAAACAATATTTAATTGTTATAGTATATTTAAAAAATTTATATTTAATTGCATAACAGTGTTGAAATATAATTTTGATTATTACTATTATTTTCATGCCTTAGATTACATTTAATTTTATTTAAAATTATTATTATTGATTACATATTAATAGATATTGGTGTTTTATTCTATTTCGATCATACTTTTAATTTCAATAATATATTTTTACTAATTTTTATAATTTATACATTTTACTATTTTATGCTGGCTTTATAACAATTTGATACAGGTTAAACTTCTAATCTTTAAACCCCCTCTCTTCACTAATTAAATGTCCGGTATAGTTTTGAAAACATTGATAAAAACACATCTCTAAAGAAAAAGATAGGTTATGCTCGGATGTGAATAAATATAGAAAGGGGTAAGAACTTACCTGATTCTCTTCTCTTGATGTGCATTGGTGAAGACATGACTCTGTTTGAGGATGCCATTCAAGTGTCTTATCAATAGAAACCTCTTGCTAACCGGGCAAAATAGTGGAGACCTATAGGGAGGAGATTCACCAATAGATACTATAATGAAATAATATGTGGGCAAGGAAGCAAAAATTCAGAAGATTATATAGCTTTGGAGCTAAATCAAGCCAACTAGGTCACACAAACAACTTCAGCGATAGAATAAGTAAGGATTTTAACAAAGGGAAATCAAAATGCTAAAAATTGTGACAAAATAGGGACACTTACAAGAATAAGTCAAGTTGTAATGGAGGCTACAACTAATCCATATCCCCAAAAACTGCCCTGTGATGAAGTTCAGAAGACTCTTAGCTCCCCTATAACCACTTTAGAGGAATTGGTTAAGAAAAATCAGTTGTGTGAGTCTAGAAAAGTCTATACTGTCCAACCTATGGAACAAGTTAACATTGATGAAATGTCCCCCATGCACAATCAAAACAGTTAGTCAGTAATGATCAAAGGGAAAATTATCCAAAAAGAAAATTTGTTATCATCCACAGAATGCATGTCTACAAATAATTGTGAGGTAACCTCTGAAAAGTAGGAAGAGGGGTTTATTAAAGCATCCAATAAAAAATCTAGACGGAAGAGGAAAAACTCTAAATCAACCCTTCCCTTTCCCCCAATGATTATAGGAGCTTGGAATGTGCAAGGTATTAATTGCCCCCAAAAAAACATTCCCTTATGGATTATATTCAAATAAATTAAACAATTATTTTTGGTATCCTAGAAACTAAGTTTCCTAATGAAAGAGTCTGCTCTTTTAAATCTTTTGGGAAGAAATAGGATTTTGTTACTAACCACTCCTAACATCACTATAGAAGTGCAACTGTGGCCTATGACACCGCTATGGTTGACATTAAGGTGTTGAAAACTAGTATGTAGGCTGCTTATGTTGCTGCTAAGATAAAGCTCTCTCATATCAAATTCACAGTATCTTTCATTTATGTCTCCAACTTTGCCTTTCAAAGGCACATGCTATAGCAAGAACTAGAGCTTTTAAATCGCTCATTACAAGAGCCTTGGTTGCTTACTGGGGACTTTAATTGTGTTTTATACAATTTAGAAGTTGACGGACACATCAATGATCACAATACTTCTAAGAGTGACCTAAAAGAGTGTATGGAAAAAACAAATCTCATTGACCTTCACTAGAGTGGTATTTTTTCACATAGAGTAACAGACAAAGCGAGAATGGCTCTATTCGTAAAAATTTGGATGGGGCCTTAGCCAATGGAGTAGCCTAATTTCTAGATAGCTGTGCTTATTTTGGGGATCCTCTATTTTTAGACCACTCCCCAATCTTGGTGGAGATCCTGAATAACACTGGTAAGCCTACATATCCATTTTGATTCAATAACTTATTAATTTTTTTGGTAGGTTATCAGGTTGTTGTATCTAAGGTCTTATCCTAGGTGTTCCAAGGAAATAGGCAATACATTTGTGTGCAGAAGCTAGAAGCTATAAAAAAGGAACTTAGGATTCTTAAGAAATTGCTTGTTCACAAGAAGCAACAACCTACTTATTCACAAGAAGCAACTACATCAGCAAAAGAAGCTTTATTAAGGGTGCAAAAGACCTTATATAATCATCCTAGTGACTCTTATAATATAATGAAGGAAAAGGAAGCATTGGGGGACTATATAGAAGTTGTATCTTAACATCACTCTTTGCAGAAAAAATGCTCTCAAACATAGTGGTTAAAAGAGGGGGATAGGAACAACAGTTTTTATCATAAGGCCATAATGGCAAGAAGGGATTCTAACCAAATCTTACCACTCTCCAAGGCTAATGGGACCTTGCAGACACCCAGGATGACATTAAGGATGAGATTTTTACCTATTTTAAAACTTATATAGGCAACCAAGCTGACAACCTATCAAGTGTCTCTCTAATCAAATCTTTTGTCACTCAAAGCATCATGGAAGAAGAATCTCAAGCCTTATGTAGGCCATTTTCAATCGAAGAGATAGAGAAGGCAGTTTTTGAGATCTATCCTAATAAGTCTACTGGACTTTATGGGCTTAATGGCCACTTCTTTTAGAAGAGTTGGGGTCTCATCAAGGATGAGATCATTGTAGCAGCCCGAAATTTCTTCAACATAGGTAAATGTTAGGCTATAAATTCATTACATTTTCATGTAAATTTGATTATGATTTAACGCACATTTGCTCTAAAATGATGCTACATTATTTTATTTATGTTTGGAATTGTTTACTCTTTAGATTGTCACTTAAAAGTGAAGGAAATATGGAAAATGCAGTAGAAAATTCCAAAAAAAAAAGAGAGTAAAATGATAGTACTTATCAATCGCTTGTTTTACTATCAGAAGCCATCATTTTACTTCAACTGACGACTTCAATGTGGTGGGGGTTAAATGGAGCCGTTTAGCTCTTCTGTAAGTGTCGTTTAACTCTCTGTCATGAGAAAACTAGCTATATTTCACTCTCCCACTTACTGCAACTTTTCCTTTTGTGTCTAACCTGTGGAGGACATATAAATGAAGACCAGAGACTAGTTTTTGGAAAGAAGAACACGTTTTTAAGGCAATAAATTAGATCTAGAGTAGTTTTTCTTCTTCTTTTCTTTAGGATAAAATTTTCATTTCTTTTTCTTTTCTAGCTTTGTTTGTGATAATTTGAGGTTATTATTAAGGATTCAAGGGGTCTGTACAAGTTATTAGAAGCTGTCTAACATAATGGATGTTCATTTGGTTTAATCTAAACCCTCATAATCTCTTGTTTCTTACTCCTTGGTTCATATATTGCAAGAACATGTTAAATATGCTTGAATACAAATATTTATTGTTATATATGATGTTTTAATCTCTTTTCATACTAAGGACAGGTTCTTTGATGATTTAATTGAGTTCTTAACATACGTTTAGATGATAATCTTTGTTTATTTAAGTTCATAATGCTTATTTTGAGTTGGCAACTTAAGATGAGATTAAAGATGATTAAGGATCTAATAGTTATTTATTTTAATCATTGGAAAAATCAATAAACAACATGATTTTATTCAATACATGACCATTGGTTGGTTAATTAAAGATTGCAATACATAACCATTGGTTAGTTAATCATGAGGGTGCTAATATTTGAATAAGGAATTAAGGATTAAAACTTCTTGAACTTTAAACCTAATCTCTACTAATTGAATGAATAACCAAACTTCAATTTAGGATCATTAGAGAAAGGGCATTGACTTAACCATAACAGTGTTTTAATTTAATGAAAACCCCAGATTATGCATTTCAATCATTTTCATAACTCAATTAAAGTGTTGAAAACCTAAGCCTTAGCTAATTAGTTAACTTGGTAATTCTTAATTAGTTTGAAGTCAAAGGAATTATTGGAAGTTTTTAGGTAATTTAGGTAGTTAACCTTTAATTTTTTAGCAATCTTGAGCCTCTTTAGATAATTGTAATCTGAGTGACCTAGTAGTCATACTTTCTTTGTAGGTTCGACACTCAGAGTCATAAAAATGCTTCACTTTATTAATTGTTGATCGGTATACTTGCCGTAATTGTTGGTTTATGAATTTAATTTTCATGATAATTTATTTATTTATTTGAACTTAAGTAGTATTAAACCAACTAATAACATTAAACTGCTAAAAACTTTTAACAAGACTTTCTATACCTCATTCCTAAAGTTCCTTCACCGAACTCTTTAGGTGACTATCGACTAATATCCTGTTGCAATGCTCTCTATGAAGTCATTTCTAGACTTCTAGCTACTCGGTCAAAACCTATTCTTAATTCCCTTCTGGATGGATCCCATGAAGCTTTCATTGAAGGTAGGGTAATTGAAGATAATGTGCTTATTGTCCAAGAGCTCTTTAATGGTTATAAGAGAATAAATTATCCTAAAAACTGTGCTATAAAAATAGACTTGCAAGAAGCCTATGGTTCAATAAGTTGGAGTTTCATCCAACACATATTAGAAGCTTTAGCTTCCCTCTACAGTTCAGAAATTAAGTGAAACAATATGTAAAATCTATTTCATACAGCATTCTGGTAAATGGAGAGCCTGCAAAGCTCTTTCCTAGTGGAATGGGATAAGAAAAAGGGACCGATCTCTCCCTACCTTTTTATCCTAAGTATGGAGACCTTTTATAGACTCCTTAGGCATAATATTATGTAAGACATAAACTTTAAATATCACAACAAATGTAAAAGGGTAAATATAATGGATTTGACTTTTGCAGATGACCTACTGTTGTTCTCTAGAGCTCATAACAACTCTATTAGATTACTCATGGCCTCCCTTAACTCTTTTAAGCAGATCTCTGGGTTAAGTATCAACAGTAACAAGAGCTTTCTAATCATTTCAACCTCAGCTCAAGAAAAGGCCGCTTGACTATCCCAAGTTGCTGGACTCAGAATTAAGGACCCTCCTTTCACATATCTAGGTTGCTAATAACAACCTACAAGCTTTAATATAGGGGTTGTAGTAGCCTAATTGAAAAGGTTCACAAACAATTGTCTAAATGGTGTGACAAATCCCTCTCTTTTGGAAGGAGACTGTAACTGATTAAATCAGTCCTGAACTCTCTACATTTCTACTGGTCCTCTCTTCTTTTTTTTCACGACAAAGGACGTATCAAGACTCTAGAAAAAAATGATTAGAGAATTCACATGGGTTAGTAGTCTAAAGAGACACTACATGGCTAAGGTAGGATGGTCTGAAGTGTGTAGACCCATTGGAGAGGGAGGGCTTGTAATTGTCCTTACACTATGGCATAAACAGTTTTTGGCAACACACAAAAAGTGTTATTAAAAGTACAATTATTGTTGCTTTATGTCTAATACAATAAATTTATTAGCATTATCTAAAGTGACTCTACTACAAGTATAAGGCAATAGAATTCATTAATTAAGTAACAAAAATGATTGTGTTGCTTTAAGTTTTTACCAAGGCAACGAAATAGTTTTAAACTATAGCAACAAAAATGGTAAGATATAGCAACATTTTAAATATTTATAGGGCAAAGATTTAATTTTTTTAGGCA
Source organism: Pinacopodium congolense (assembly GCA_028565735.1). NCBI lineage: Eukaryota > Viridiplantae > Streptophyta > Magnoliopsida > Malpighiales > Erythroxylaceae > Pinacopodium > Pinacopodium congolense. The sequence continues at coordinate 10,030 of JAOXYD010019675.1, forward strand.
ATAATATTTGATAATAAAAGAAACAGCTTATTATTTTATTAGCAACGAATTGAAATAGGCATTAATATATGACATATCCAAAACACACACATTAATATTCATAAATACAATAATATATAATATTAAAAATAAGCATTAATCTATGACATATCTAAAATACAATAGCTAAAATATGGAGTTGTGAAATTTAACCATTAACATATATAAAATACAATAGTTTCAAATCATTAATTAAACTGTTCACCTATATTATCTTTCTTCTAGTCCATACAAAGTACGTTTAAATGCATCAATAAAAATACAAATCAAAGCCAATATGTTCAATTTCTCAAGATTGATTCATCACCAACTTCTTACAAAAATAAACAAGAATAAATTAGAATTATATTGAAATTACTATACTCATAAACATGTAGATATATCTAAAATATAAAATAATAAATATTTTATTATGACCTTCATTTAATAAGTAATAAGTATAAATAATATGCAATTAATCTCCATGTAAAAGATAACTAGATGATGATAATAAGGGTGAATCTAACAACTTTGTTACCTCATGTACTTCATATTAATATTCTCTTCTTTATTGACTAGCCATAATCAATTTATGAAACATGTCTATGTTTATAGTGTTACCCTGCCCAAGCTGATATTGAATGAAAGAAAACATTTGTTGCATCATTCTTTCTCTATCTACTTTATCTTATTCTAACTGCTTTTTCATTTTCAAATATTTAGCTTTCTCTTGTTCTAATTCCTTTCTCATTTTCTTCTTTTTAATTTTTACGTTCTGATTCATCTCTTCTTCCAATGGATCTTTGATAGACTGTAAGTGCTCATTAGGAACTTTATGTAAGGCCTCACTTCTCATATTACTTTCTTTTATGCTAGATGATTTCACACCTCTTCCAAATTGTTTACTACGTTTAGGCCTTATCACTTCCATATCAATGGCAACTTCATTGAGTTTCTGACTATCATTTTCTTGCAGTTCTTTAATACGAGCCTATAAAAGAAAAATAATATGTTACAAAAGAAAAATAATTTGTTCTTCTTCAACCAAATTGGCAATAAATCAAATCAACAATAAAAAGAAGAACTCAAAAAGATCATAGACACAACAATAAGCAATACATCTACCTATCTCAATGCAAGTAGCAACAATACAGAAAATTGTTACACTTTTCTTGGCCTTTTTTTATAAGTTGCAAGATGCTTCTCAGCATTAAAGATCGGATTTTTATCCTCCCTTTCATTTTGCTATCCATGAAAACAATTGTTAAATAGAATTTTGAAATAATTTAGAAAATTTACACAGTTTCTTGATAACCTATAACTCACTGTAGAACGTACCAATTTAGCATAAATACTTGCAAAACTCTTAAGACCAGATATGTGCATTTTAATTTGTTGCTTTATATTTTGAATATTTGTTTAAGAAATTTGCTACATATTGAAACAACACATTAATTAGATATTATAAAGTATTAAAAATTATCATACCTTCACATCTTGGTGGTTCCAATAAGCAATGAGTTCCTCAAAGACTTATGTGCTATATAATTAGGATGATTGGCCATTCTTTCTACATTTGTTGTGTACTATTTAAAATGCTTTTGCTTCAATATAGACTTATAACATCTTTATGCATCCCAATTGATGTTTTGAATGTGAAATTGGAAGATTTAGATGGTAATGATTGATGAATAGAATCTTTGTCTACCTGAAAAAAGAAACAATTTGAATCAAAAGGAATACTAATTTCATATAATTCAATCCTAAGTCAAATTCTAAAAGTTATTATAACACATATGTAGGTAGGTGTAATTTTTCTAATGGCCAACTTACTTACACATACTTTCTTTTTTAATACCAACACAATTGACCAAACATAAGCTTTAAAATGATTCGCAAAATGCATGATATAATCTAAAGTCTAGCTCCTCATTCGAAGAATCATTGAGATTGGTGGTCAGTGATTCTCTAAATAGTGACAGAATATGAAATCAATCTTAATTGTAATTAGTATTTAATTACATGCACACATAATAATGTATAATAATGTTAATATTTCTTATAGTTTATCTCATGTTCCAACTTTTGACCACAAATGCGAAGCGATGTCTACATATCCAAGAACTTACAATCTGAATTCTGCATGACTCAATCTTCACCTTGTAAGAAAGCAGGTGAACATCTAAGTCTGAATTCTACATAATTTCACATTCGTTAAAATGTTATGATACTAGAGTCTCAGTTTTAACTCTTGCGAATAGAATACATAAACAATTCATAAAAACTTTGTCTTTTCTACAAATCTATCTAACTCAAGTTAAATTAGTTAAAATTCAATTGTAAATTTTTGTATCTTGTGAATAAAGTAGATGGACAATTGAGAACAATGTCATCATTCTTATGAATCTATTTGATTCGAGTTAAATTAATTGAAATTCAGTTGTAATTTTTTAATCTTGTGAGTAAAATAGACAGAAAATTAGAGGATTTTTGGACAAAAAACTATCGTATAAAAAATTGTTCTTGGATTTTAAGAAGAATTCCTTACAAAGGAAACCTTAGATAAGGTTTCTTTTCTAATTGAAGCCATCTGAAAAATCAATTTAATCAGGAAAGAAAATTAACAGAAAAGAAAATACAAGAATAAGAGCCTAAGTACATTTGATCGTCATTAAATAGCTAACAATTAAGTTGGAGATAAAAACGATACAATTAGCCTAGAAATCTATGAAAATTGTTTGAGACTCCCAAATTCATAACCCAATAGATGGAAATCGACGGACCATAATAGATTGAAAAAAAAAAGGAAATCAAGATGGTTACCTGTGCTTCTAACAAGAGATCAACTAAGAGCGGCAACAAGGAAGCAGATAGTAAGGAGTACGTGGGAGAGAAGGTGAGCTATTAATTTAGGTGTTTTAATTATTTATTACAAACTCGTATGTATATATATATATAAATCAACAGGTTATGGGTTCGATTCCCATGACCTGTTTTTATTTTTTATTGTTTCTAATTAAAATTATTTCAAAAAATTTATTTTATTTTTAATTTATAAAATTTCAAAATTTTAATCCCTTAAAATAAAAAAAATTTACAATTTTTAAATATTTAAAATTTTTAAATATTTAAAATCTTTTAATAGATCATGATATCAATTCTCATGATAAATTTTTATTTCTTAAATTTATTTAAAACTAATTCTTAAAAAAATTTATTTTTAATTTTAAAATTTTAAAACTTTAAACTTTTAAATAAGAAAATTCTAAAATTTTTTATATATTTGAAAAATCCAATAAATTATATTAAAAATATTTTAAAGCTAAATTTAAAAATAAAATATTAAATATACAAATTAAAATATAACAATACTTGATTGTTACTTAAAATTATTTTAATTAGCAATAGTTTTAGTTGTTGTATATTTAAGAAACATTTTTTTATTTTGTTGCTTTTTCAATTTATAGTAACAAATTATGATTATCTCTGTCTGTTTATATTATTAAAGGTAACATTTTAAAAATTATTGTATTATAATAACTTTTAACAACACTTTTTAAACTCGTTGCAAACGTACTACTGCTTAAAGCCCTTTTTCTCGTAGTGCTATCAACCTTATAACATACAATCTTTATGGTAAGAGATTATATCGATTAAATAGTAGTAGGGACCTATTATGGATTAGTGGATGCAAACTTACTTCTTGCAAGACAAAGATATGGGAGATGGAACACTTTAATTCTCTACTCAACTATTGAAAATGAGAGGGTGTTCCAAGACCACATGAAGTGTGTCATAGGTGATAATAGACGAGCTTCTTTACTTTATGACAATTGATGTAAACTTGGCCCCATATGTTACTTTAGATTCTATCAGCTAGTGGTCTCAAGGTTTTCGTGAACCTCAAAAGTTAAAGAATGGATTCAAGAGTAGAAGTGGTCTAACTTTCCAAGTGAAATTCAGAATTTCTTACCTGATTACCTCCTAACAGTACTAGAGAGGACCACTACATATGATTTCATCACCCCTCAAGGTTTTCACAAATCAATCCTACAAACAGTTAGTTTCAGAAAGATAACCAAGTCTTGGTTGGTGTAGAATAATATGGAATCAACATCTACAACCCAAGATCTCCTTTTTCCCATAGCTAGTAGCTAAGTAGAAACTAAAAACTATAGACATATTGAGTTTTCTGCACATCCCTTCTTAATACTTCCTATACAAGAACCAGGCTGAATCCCTCAATCACCTATTCTTTAATTGTGAAACAAGTATGTTTGGGACAAGATCCGACACCACTGCCACTAGCGCACACTATCTACCACCTCAGAAGTTCTAAGCTAGTTTATGATTGACAAATAGGACAATATTGAAACTACAACAATCTATCTAATAACTTTTGGATCGACTATGTACAACCTATGGAGGGAAAGGAACTGTCGATACTTTTAGGACACAGAAACCCCTAAAAAACTAACAGTTCATTGTTAGTTTATGCCCTTGCAGCCAATTTTTTGGTTGCAATTTCTTTTGTATGACATTATTTTAATTCAATAAAGACATTCTTTATCTTTATGTATTTGTTATTTATTTTGATTATTAATCATAAAGATAAAATCCCTGGAATAATTA
>JAOXYD010019704.1:0-14679 GCA_028565735.1 Pinacopodium congolense
ATATAATCAATAATAAAGTCACATAATTAATCAAAGTTTAAAATTATACAAAATAATATATACATGGACCATTTTTTCAGAGTTTACAAAATTTAAGGACTATTTTATAATTTTAAAAAACTGACTGATTCCAATAACGGATATGATACTATTTTGAGATGAAAACCATTATTAATATGATATCAAATTTTAAAACATTGACTTTGCACCGAAAATCCTTGTTAAATACGTTAAGAGTACGACTAAGAGGCCCCTCTTTCGGGCCCTTTGTAGGCCTTATGCCATGTGTAAAATTTTTATGATATATGATATGGTAATGTTGATCTGCATATTTGTTATCTCGATGAAGCAATAAGAGGGTACTTTTGGAAAATTCCACATTTAAAGATGTTTCATCCAACATTATTTAATCTTTTCATCTCCCAACAACACCCCGTAAGGTGTTGTCTTTCAATTTAATTCAACAGTCGGTGGGTAGGTGAGGATAAATGAGAACTTAAGTTGGTTGTTATGTGGAACTCAAGATCCCTAGTTTTTCTTACTTATTTATTCTTCATCCAGTGTTGCCTCTCCATTGGCATAGTTGTTGTGGTGTCTTGTATAGTGGTATGTTCTGAATTAGTTAGTGATATAAAGGTGTGATTGTTATTATGTGAACCATTGAAGACTCGATGCCAATGCAGGGGTAGAGGGAAGTTTTTCAATGTATGGAATGGAAGTTTGCATGAATCTTTAGATGTCGAGTTTGGAATTTTGTGTTATGTTATATCTTCTTAGCGAGCCTGTGTTTCGATTGCATCTTGCTTTATTATATCATTAGTGTTGGGGCCATTGTTATGTTTATATGGTTGTCTTTTAGGTAGATAACACGTAAGCACCTACATTGTTGGTTTTCGATTGGTTTTAATATGTGTGGGTATGTATTCTATTAGGGTAGGCAATGTCGAAAAGAATCGACAATTACAGCCTTAAAAATTTAGCCTTGAGCATAATGCATAGGGGGAATTGGGATAAGAAGTGTGGGTTTCCAAATTATGGCCGTTGATTTCTATATTTATGTAGGAATGTGTAATATTTAGTTAGGTGTAGTAATATTGAGTTTGTGAGTGTGTGAGTATTAGGGTGGAGATCACATTTCGTTTGATAATGCTTCTCTTTAGTGCTAGTAAGGGTGAGTGTTGGAGTGGAAAATTTGAGAAAAAATATGAGTTTACATTTGCGGTTTGGCTTGTCTATGGTTGCATAAAGGTTCAATGCTTACTTTTCTTTTCCATGGTTTGTACTTCCTAGTTTGTTTGAGTGGACAAGTGTTCTATTAACTTGGGTTTGTTATAGTAAGAATGTTTATTCATAGTGATAGTCGATAATCATATGGAACATGATGATGATAAGTTTCAGCAGTTGTTTTGATTTGCAGGTATTAACTAATAGAGTTACTGATGCTCTAAGTATGGGGAGTAAAGTAATTATATATTACAGATTGGTCATTATATATGTTGCATATGTTGATCATTCCCAAATTTGAGAATGCAATTTGTTTTTGTATTTTGATTTACTTTGTGTCTGTCTAAATGAAAACAAATAATGTACAAAAGTTATAAAATAGTTAATATGATGTTTTCAGGTAAGCAGAAGCTAAGGAAGGATTGTTGGGCGCTCTAGTTATTTTTGTCTAATATAATGGATACTCGCGAAATTGTGTTAGCATTGCCAGCGACTAGCAATCGACAGGTTGATGTGGTGTTGAAGATGAAATGCCAAAAGTAACTTGGTAACGATGAGGAATGGGAGGCATCGATGGATAAGAATACGAAGGAGTCATGCACTGTATGGGTTTTTATTCATTTTTTATTAAAGCTATTAATTGGGATGTTTATGTGACAATTAATGCCTAATTGGATTTGTAACAAACAAGTTACTTGATACGAACATAAATTTTTGTAGGTTGAGGGAAGATATAGCATGGGAAATTTATTGTATAAAGCTGGTTAGGTGGTGATGATTTCCAATCCATCAAGGTGTGAGGAATCGGAAGGCAGGACCAAGATTGTGTCTGAAGAAAGTAGTAGGTGCCATGGTGTTAGTAGTAATTGTTGCCCAGCATCACATGGGGAAGTATTTCAAAATGAGGTATGAGAACCTATACGATATATCTGTTATAAGGAAGTTTTAGAAATGTTGTTTTTAGGCGGGGAAAAATTGCAAAAGATGCCATATGCACTCAAGTTCTACTTCAAGTGCTATGGATATGCGTGGGTTAGTGTTGGCATTACCGATTATTGGTAATCAACAAATTAGTGTTACATGGAAGAACGATTGCTGAAACAACATGGGGAATAATGAGGATTGTAAGGCATCCGTAGGAAGGTCTGCGAACAAGTCATGTATGGTAAGGTATTATTGTCATACTCATTAAACTATACACGAAGGAGCTACTCTCTGTGGAATTTGATTCCAAGTAGATGTTAGATGAGATAATGGCTAGGAGATAATGGACAACGACTATATACATTAGCATTTACAATTGTATATACAAGCATTTACAGCCTGTCGAACATGTTCTTATTGCTATAAATAATATGTGTATTTGATATTGTAGATGGGAACAAGGTTGAAATGCCACAGGGAGTTAAACTCGAAAGAATTGGAATGCTAGAAAAAACAAACATGAGAGGAGCTTTACATCTCGCAAGCTAGTTCATGGTTGCCTGTTTCTGGATAGCTTCATTCACGATGTTTAGTGAATAAAAAATGTAACATGGAAGATTGTAAAGTTCATGTATATTCACCAACAAATACAATACATGAACAGCCATATGGTAGTCAGATAGGAAAGAGGTGTCAAAGACGTAACAAAGATAAGGATGTTGCAGAGATAAGGAAGGTAGTGTTGGAGATTGGGGCACCCTCTATGCTGCCTAGTGTCTAGTTAGGAAATAAGGCTTTTGACGTAAAGGAAGTTTCATCCTGAGTGCCGGAAAATTAATATAATAGTACTGCATTACGTAATAAGTGTATTGAAGACACTACCTCATTCTTTGCTTTCTATAGGAGTATGTGGTGATATTTGGAGCGTGGTTGTGGTGAGTAATTCATCACCAAAATTTTGAGATCTATTCCTTGAGCTATAATATTTGTTACATGCTTAATTAATTTGATGCAGGCAAAGATAGGTGAAGGCATGAAGCATTCAAATGATGCAACTGATGATACATCAACGTCTTAAGGATCCAAATCGAAGTTCATGTCATATCTTCGTAAGAAAGGACATGAAAGGTGTAGGTAATTTATATAGGATTGATCTTTTTATGGTGTTGATGTGGTACTATAGTTAAAAAAAGTATGGGCTTCAAATTGAAATATGCTAAACGTATCATGCCATTTACTTATACTAATAGGAAAGGTGATGAAGAGGTTATAGTGATCGAGCGGTACAACTTAACACTTGAAGACGTCATGTCATGTTTCAAGCCAAGGTTACGCATTAATAATATGGTAATCATCCTATCAGAAATGTTCACCGTCGTTTCACTGAATTTAATATATTGCGTTTGTTTGGTAAGATGTCTCGGTTTGTGAAATACTAACCCATTTGCATTTTTTTGGGTAGATTTTGTTCAATTTTGTTATTAGAGTCAACATCGTGCTTGTCGATGTAAAAGTATTTCATGGACTGGTCCTTTATGATTTGTACTTTGAATTCATTAGTTGCATTAAACTTCCCGATTTGGCGACTCCATTTATGATGTAAAGCATCACAATGCATTTTTGCGTCCAAGTTGTAGAGGGCGATCGAAGGTTGTGTTCAATGTGACAATGTCGACCAAATTACTGATACTAAATGATTAGAAATTCTTATGAAGTACTCACGTTACATTGCTAAGAATCTATCACTGGGAATTAATACCCTAACGACTATTAAAGTGTGTCAATGTCACATTAATTTTGGCAAATGGTTGTTTATAAGTTTGACTATAAATTGACTGAATTCATTCCAGAACATTCAGGATAGGTTATGATCCCGGTGCTTATGGTTACCATTAGTGGTGTATAGACATTGACATTAATGCTTAAAAATATTTATTTTGGATTCCATCCATAACTAAGAGTAGAGGAAGGAGAATATTTGTAGACTAATGGTACATATTGAAAACATGCATATGTAGATGCAGTAAATTTGGAATTCAACATTCATGTTTTACAATGCATCTTAATGCAAGGAAATGTGCTAGGGAGCCTAATGCTGAAGATGGATAAGAGTATAGATAAAACCTTATATAGGGAAATGTTTTCGGCCACCTATGTCGACAATTTTCCCTTATAACAAAAGAAGTAATGGTTCGACGTAACATTACAATCATTTATAGCAAATCTCTTTGCTAAAAAATTTAAGTAAAAAACTTAAGTGTTAAATTCTAGTCGACAAATCAAAATTTTAATATCTTGTAATGCTATTACATCGATGATTATGGAATCTTTATGTACATGGAATTGGAGTGTTGGGAGGGTGGTTGGCCAGACTACTATGAAATCCTAGAACAAATGATTGTATACTTTATGAATCTTTGGTTTATAAATTTTTTTGCATTATATAGCAATTAGCAAGTAATGTATATGAACACTGGAGAATGAACACCCTACGGCGATCTGAAATCACCTTTGTGATTTCAATGACATATTCGATAATATTTGAGTTATTACATCACTCTCCAAATCAGTTGAGAGCATTTACAATTTTGTTCCAATATCCCCCGTCCCATATAAGACATAGGCAATGAGTTTTGGATCGTTACCACTGAAGTGCATAAGCCTACTCATGTACTTTAAGGAGATAAATGTCATTAAGCATCTAAGTTTAGATTTGGGATCACTAGGTGTGTCATGTTTGTAAACACTAATAACAATACTCCCTAAAAAACATTTATAGATGAAAAATATCACATCATTCCATTACATATAAGCTTAAGTTATATGCAGAAGTAATATGTGTTGTTTTTATTGTTAATGTAGCATACAGTATGAGTAATTATTAAATCTTGAATCATAGACACTAGTACCTTAATTCCATTGTATAGTTTATATCTGTGCTCACACGTTTGCAAGTAGCTTGGGGATACGTACTTGTAGAATGTGCATAATGGCCATTGTGGCCTATGTTCTTAAGTGCATATAAGTTATTCATATTTTCTGTAATGTTGATTTAGAACAGATTTGCCATTGGGATAATCATATTTGTAGTCCTAAACCTTTCATCATTTTCTTAATTGAGTCCTATATCTTTAAAACTTCTTATTGAAGTCCTATACCTATGCGGATTAATCCAAGGCAATCCTTATAGGAATTAATTGGGAAAATTGTGAAAAGTTGAGGATTTAATTTGAAAATTTATGAAAGGATTATGACTACAAATAGGGTTATCCTGAATACTTGTAGTCTATTTGTAGTCCTAAACCTTTTATAATTTTTCTAATTAGATACTAAACCTTTCACAATTTTCTTAATTTAGTCCTATAAGGACTACTTTTCAATAATCTGTATAGGTATAGGATTTCAATAGAAAGTTTTAAAGGTTTAGGACTCAACTGAGAAAATGATAAAAGGTTTAGGACTACAAATATGGTTAACACATTTACCATTATATCATAATGACATGCAACGTTGGAAATCAATGCCAAGATTTTGTAACATTATTCTCCCCTTCCACAAGAAGTAAACGCATTCATTCACATATAGAATGAATCTAACTTACACATGTAGTTTATAGATGCATTATAGGTTTGTGATATCTGAATTTCATATCCATCAGTTCATTTACAATATCAAAGAGAACTAGCTTACTACTATAATACAAGCTTGTGTTGTTAAAATTTATCATTAAAGTTATGATTGACCATCATGTAGTGTTGATGACCATTTAAACAATTCCCTTGCTCCTTATAACTGTAAGAAATGATGACATAATAGATGTAGTTATATATAGAAAGCATTGACGCATAAAAATTAATGCACATGAAGCTGTTGAAATGAATAAGCTTCAACATACTCTATTTAGACATCGGTTGCTGCCACGCCTGATTCGTGTACTTTGTTCTAAGCAGCCTCTCAATCTCTTTATAAATGATCTTCCACGAGGACGAGATACCATGGGATTTAATAGCTGATCAGTATAACTACCTTATGCATTTTCATTGGCAACTACATCCATTTCTGTATTGGATGCACTTATCACTGTTCCCTTCACTCTGCATAACAAAGTTGATATAAATTGAAATTTGGATTCTGTTTGTACTCCATCATTTAAAATTTCATAGAAGGCCTTCTCTAATTGTCTTGTACGATGAATTGAAATGTCATCATCTTCTCGTATATTACCTACCATTATTTTCGTATACGTTTGTGAGACGTCCTTCCTTCATCATCTTAAAATAAGTTGTTTTGGAACCGTTCCTAATGATTGCTTAGTTAGTAACTTGAACATAAGCCGACAAACAATTCCCTTAAGCTGGAACAACTTGCAATTGTATTCAATATTGTTAGTTGACTATTGTAACACCACTTTGTACATTCCTGAAGTATTGGCTCCTCTATTCGTTTCCTGAAATTCATGTCTATTGGTCATTGCATCCTGGCTTACAATGTTCATGCAATCATAGTACATAATACTCACAAGCTCCTTCTAAACTTGTTTGAAAAGGTTGTTTGTGTAGGACCTTTGAAAAACTCTTTCAATTTCAAACCTTGTCACAAGGGGAACATTTCCAACAGATGACATATGGTCATATTGTAACTCACGTTTGATTTTTTCTCTGATCACTTTCTCGTACTCTTCAACGAATTGACTAAGGCTAGTACTTGAATTAATATACCCATCAAAATAAGTATTCATGCTTTCACTCATATGAGTGGTAGACACACCTGCCCAGAATGTGTCCTTCACAAATGTGGGAACCCATTTAAATAATTGTTCATGTAATGACATGAGCCACTGATGGCTTACTAGATTGAACTCAGTTAACATGTTGTCTTATGCTCCATTAAATTCCATTAGGGTTTCAGAATCGAACACCATAAACATAAAGCGACCTTTCAAAATTTTATATGCCTTGTGAGACCAAAATTTCTTTAAAAACTTTCTTATTATGTACCATAGGCATAGTCGATGTTTAGTATTTGGAAACACAGTTTTAAGGGCATTTCCTATACTCTTACACTCGTCTGTTAGGATGGCCTGTGGTGCATAACCATTCATACAAGCAAGTCAAGTCCCAAACAACCAACAAAAGGTTGTTGTTGTCTCATCCCCTAACAGTGCACATCCAAATAATATTGACTGCCCATGATAATTTACCCCTACTATGGGAGCAACCGGCATTAGATATTTATTTACTAAATACGTTGTATCGAATGTTATAATGAAAACTCTGTGAATGCTACTCAACTCCTTGAATAAGACCAGAACACGTTCTTAAATCGACCATCATTATTGTAATTGATAGAATAAAAAAATGTGTGTCTTTCTCTTTCATTCTCATAAACATTTTGTACATCGCCTCTATATCACCTCCTCGTAATCTGTCCCTTCGAATGTTATCTAAATGATTTTAGCAATATTTCTTTATACAAGGGACATTTTCATACATATCAAGACTAGAAAAAATGGCACAAATGTTTGTGCATGATCTAATTCCACAACGATTGTGGTACTCTAATCTCCTCCTCATCTTATTATTTACCACTCGATGATGATGAATGAATCGAGTGCCAGCTGGATCTAATACATAGTTATGCTCATCCACAAATTAGATAATTGTCCACAATCCTTTGACATAATTATAAGACAACCTTGTCAAATAACCAGTTCTAGTAGACATTCTAGGCCTGAGCGTGTTAACCCCCTCTTGGCTTGTGGTCGCATCCTTTGTGACAAACGAATCTTCAGTTGTGAATTTTCCCTTCTTTTTTTTTGTCCCTCCACAAATAGCAATCACAAATCCATGTTCCCAAACGTAGTCTTGATATACCATATGTACATCTTCCCAACTAGGCATAATAACTCTTACTTACAATATCATTTCCAGTTGGAATTCAATTGCTTGAGCATCAATTGTTGAATTTTTCAAGCGTGGACAACTATCCACATCTTCATGATCATGCTTTAGAGCTAAGCTACGTCATCCAGTAAAAAAATATAGATGATATTAAGGATGGGACTAACATAGCAAGATGTGGTTAATGTCATGTTTCTAACATCAGATACAAAGATACCATGATTCCAAGGTTGGGACATGGCAGTAATGAAATAGAAAATATAAGAATAGTTTACATATATATCACCTATGCTTTTAATTTTTATTTATAGGAATTAGCATATATGGCTTCTTGTAGACGTTGCTGTTGAGTATATGTGAGATCGTATGCTATAGATATGGTTTACCTTCCACTTACACATGAATGGAAACTAATTGATGGCTTTCAAACCAAAGCATCAATTGGTGATATTTCGGATTATCCTCTTAACCTGGTAGGTGACAGATGTTCCTGGAATCTAATATGGGTTTTGGTGAAATGCACATATGCAGATGGGACTCTCTTCAATGGGAAGTGAATGCACAGATACACAGTTGCCGGGAAAGTTATGTAATTAGAAGTGGTTGGCTTTTACTGAATAAGTCTGATGAAGTTTTAAGGATCTGGACTATATACTGAATAGGGGATGTTGGATTTTTAGAACAAGTGTTTCAACATTTACATGGTAAGGTCGAGGGATGTGAGGTCCAGTTTAGTTACTCGGTGTCCTTATGGATAAATTTATGGTCCTTAATAAATGGGCCAAAAAATATAACATAACCTCAGTTATCTTAATGGAACAACAATGTTTCATACCCAATGTATCTTGTAAGATTAAACTACATCATATTGGAAGGGTTATCATGTTTGCAAACTAGGTCTATATTTGTAGTTACCATCGCCATGTCTTGAAAAAAAATTTCTAAAGTGTTTTCTATGACATCCCACCACCTTGGAAAGCATCAAGTATATGTTGGTTGACGTGGAACACCATTGCACTGATATTTAACGATGAGTAGCAGATGGTAAGATTTTGCGTGCCTAATTTTCAACCCATCACTAGCAAAGGGTTGTGATTCTATGATTGAGGTGCTCTAACCTTAGTTTCTTTAAGTGTTGATATCATCGCTTCTAAATCCATTTGACATCCAGCTATCCATCACCACTGACGTAAGCACTTATATTAATTTCCACTCTGATAAGCTGGTAAACATAGGCTTGCAGTGTAAAGGTTCCAACATCAAATGTAGTCTCTTCCATATGCTAGGTCCAACTATTTACAGATTCCCAAGGTGTATATCAAATCAACACCCCCATATAATGATGTAAGGTACCCCAGATCGTAACCTCATCAACCAAATGCTAGGGTTTAGTCATCTCCGAGGCCGTAACTATGGCAATTATTTAAAGTCAGTATAACGATGTGCCTATAAATGCAACAGCTTGCCATTGAGAGTATGGTTTAATCAGATGACTACATTCCCATCTCCCCCTCCACGCAAAGGTCAAAATATAGAAGTAGAGGAAACGTATTATTTGGTAGGAAGGAGACAGCTATTTCTACATACTTGATGGCGACAACTTTGTGCAAAGTGGAACATAAAAGGTCAAGATTCATGGCAGATGTACATGACTTTTTTCACAAGTACATAGTTATTTGACGCTTACAATAAGGTGAGGGGCTTAATGTATGAAGACATCTATTACATTCTCTTTTCGCATCAACCATCAGAAACCTAATTGAATTCGTTCACTTCAAAATCTCTTTCTAACCAAGGTTTTGAATATCGTACTGATATCGGTATTGAATTTGTCTTTAAAATGGTACCGTACTGGTACCGATCAATACTGGTACCGTTTCAGATAATTTTTTAAAATTATAAATTAATTTTTTTAATTTTATAAAATTTGTAAAAAAGTCTATAAATGTATTATATTGTATAGTTTTTAACTTAACTTTAAACTTAAAAATGTCAAAACACAAAATTTTTCCTTTTTAAAAAAAATTTCAAAAAAGTTTTTTTAATTTTTTTAATTTTTTTCAATACATACTGGTACCGACCGATATTTAAATCCGGTACAAAACAAAATTGTTTCGTTCCGTTTTTCAGCTGATACGGTGAGTATTGACCGGTACATAACGAAATTTAAAACTTTAGTTTTGACCGTTTAAATATATTTAAAAAGAGGTTTAAAATTTTTTTGAAAACCATCGAATGCAGAAAAGGGTTTGAAGGCTTTGATTGCCTCGGTTTGTGTGCTTTGATTTTTGTGACCTTGTCTTGAAAGCTTTTACAGACACATCATTTTTCATGGTTTAAAAAAAAATCATAAAGATCGTTGAAAACCAAAGCAACGGAGAGAAGTTTCATTTAATATGGCTATCTTGATTTGCGTATTATGCTTTTATTCATTTAGAATTGCTTTTGGCTTTAAATGGCTTTAAATGGCTTTAGGAAAGAAGTTAAAAAGGAATTGTTTACTTTAGTTTTGATTTTTTTTATTTTTTAAATATAAAAATTAATAAAAAATATATTAATATAGTACAAAATTTGATAAAGCAAATACATTTATTAATAGAAAAATATAATAATTATAACAAAAAATTTCAATTCATAACCCAACTAAACATCTTCTAAACTTTTGAAACCTTAGTTTACGTTCGAGTCAAATAATTTTTTATTTTCAAAGGCTTCAAATATTGATTTCTTTGGAGTGTTTCTCATGTATGGCTTTTAAAGTGAAGCATGTCCCTCTAAAAATATTTTATATATATTTCTTTTGGGTTTGTTTTTAATTGATATCAATATTCAGTTAAATTAATAAAATTCAAATTTGGATATTTTTATTATTAATGTTTTAAATTAATTAATTAAAGAAATATATTATTAAAGTAACCTCTTTATAAAAATTGATTAATTTTAAAATATTAAGACGGTTGTGTATAAATGAATTTTGTGCGAATAATGATTGACTCAAAGGAAGGTTGTTATTTAACCAAGATTCAAATATACTTATGGTGATAAATATGTCATAATTATTCGGTTTTCCATGTGATTATAAGTCGGTCCAAAGAAAGGTTTATTTTCAATAAGAATTTATTGTCAATGTTTGATCATTACAACAAGAGTACCACTTAAAAATTAATATTTTTGTCCAAAGACTAAATTTCAATGTTGAGGTAGGTATCTTGTAATAGGGTTGCCATTATTTGAATTTATTAATTATAAAGCATTCAGATTTTAATTGTGAGCTTATTGTGTTTATTTTATTTTCTATTTAGTGAATACTTTTGCTGTTATTATATCTGCTAACATTAAATTTATTCCTGTACTGAATGGCACAAATTTCAAGATTTAGAATGAAAACGTCATGATCGTTCTTTGCTGCATGGATCTAAACCTTACTTTTCAGATTAAGCAACCCCCTTCTCTTACGGATGTAAGTTCCTTTGATGAAAAGAGGGACTGGGAAAGGTGGGAACGCTCAAATCGCATGAGTCTTATGATCATGAAACATTTAATTCCGAAAATATTCAGGGGCATAATGTCCGAAGAAAATGGTGTCAAATTATTCTTTGAAGAACTTGAGTAGCATTTTGCTACTAAAAAAAGAGGCAGAAAAAAGTGTTTTTTTAATCAAAATTTGTTTCCATGAGGTATAAAGGTAATCGAAGCATAAGGGAGTACATTTTAGAAAACGTCTCATCTTGCTTCCAAACTAAAGGCACTAAAGTTAGAACTATCAGAAGACTTGCTTGTACATTTGGTTTTAATCTCTCTTCCCACACAATTCAATCAATTTAAGGTTAGTTATAATTGTCAAAAGGAAAAATGGACTCTTAATAAGCTCATTTCACATTGTGTGCAAAGGGAAGAGAGATTAAAACAAGAGAAGGATGAGAGTGCTCATTTGGTATCCAATTCTAAGGGCAATATCAAGAAAAGAAAGAAAGATAAGGAAGTTGAGGGTAAAGCCTCACAAAAAAAGAAACATAAGGAATCAATATAACAAATTTAGGACTTTACTTGCTACTTTTGTGAAAGTACTTCTCCCATGAAAAAGAAGTGTCCCAAGTATCATGCTTAGCTTACAAAGAAAGGTGCACTTCTTTCTTTAGTTTTTTATAAGGTCAATTTAACTTTAGTACCTAGATACACTTAGTGGATAGATTCTGGTGCTACTACTCACATAAATGTGTCCATGCAGGGCTACCTAAGCTATCAAAAACTTAGTGATGCTGAAATATACATGTTTGTAAGTGATGGAACCCTAATTAAAGTTGAGGCAATTGGGCTTTTAGATTATCATTTAAGACTGGAAATTATTTGGATTTGAAAGAGACTTATGTTGTACCATTTTTTAGGCAGAATTTTTTTTTTTCATTTTAGACAATGCTGGTTGTTACTATTCTTTTAGGAATGGACAATTCAGTTTTTTTATCAAGATTCAAAACTTATTGATTCTGGTTCTTTATCTAGAATTGATAACCTATATTTACTTGATACAGATGCCTCATTTAATGAATCCTTGCATGTTAATTCATGAGGCACTAAAAGAATATTGACAAATGACAATTCTGCTTCATTATGGCATAAGCGTTTAAGGCATATCTATAAACAAAGAATGGAAAGGCTTATATCAAATGGAATTCTTGATTCACTTGATATATCAATTTTTTAGGTTTGTATTGACTGTATTAAGGGGAAGCAGACAAATATAAAGAGATTGGGTGCCAAAAGATCTTCAAACGTCTTAAAACTAATACATATAAATATTTGTGGACCATTTTCTATACCTACTTGGAATGGTCAAAGGTATTTTATTACATTCATAAACGATTATTCATGTTATGGGTATCTTTATTTCATTTATGAGAAGTCACAGGCATTAGACATGTTTAAAGTTTTTAAAGCTGAAGTTGAAAATCAACTTGGCAAAAGGACTAAAAGTGTCAGATCTAACCGTGATGGTGAATATTATAGGAGATATGATGGTTTGGGTGAACAATGTCCAGCACTATTTACCTAATTCCTAGAGGAATACAACATCGTCCCATAATACACTATGCTAGGGAATTCTAGCATGAACGGTGTTGCTGAAAGATGAAATAGAACACTTAAGGACATTATAAGGAGTATGATTGTTCATACTATCTTACCATATTTGTTATGGGGAGAGGCATTAAATACCATAGCTTATATTCTTAATAGAGTTCCAACTAAGACAACGATTAAAACCTCTTATAAATTATGAATAAGCAAAAATCCTAGTATAAAGCACTTTAATATTTGGGGTTGTTTAGTTGAAGCAAGGCCTTATAGGCCAAATGAAAGAAAACTGAACTCAAGAACAACCGATAACTACTTTGTTGGATACTCTGAATGGTCAAAGAGGTATAAAATTTATGATCCCACAAAAAAGTCAATTTTTAAGACGGAAAATGCCAAATTTCTTGAGCATATTGAGTTTGAAAGGGGAGATAAAGATAAGGTTAGAGACTTTATCTTTGAAAAGGAATTTGTTTCTCTTCCTATAGTTATCATTGATCACGATTAGGGTATTATTCCTGACATTATTCAAGAAAGAACTTCAAAACAACAAGACAACGTCGAAAATCTTCCTAATCAAAATCAATTGAATATTCTTAAAGGACAAATTCAACAACTTTAAGAACAAGTGACATTAAGGAGATCAACTAGAGAAAGGAGAAGTGCAATTCCGGATGATTATATTGTCTTTTTCCAAGAACATAATATAGTCATTGGCATAGTAAAAGATGATCCAATGAACTTTCACGAAGCCATTGAAAGTTCTAATTGTTAAAAGTGGATTGATGTGATGAATGGGGAAATTAAGTCAATGAGAGACAATGACGTTTGGGATCTTGTCTTATTACTTGAATGTGTGAAGCGCATTAGTTGCAAATTGATATTTAAGACCAAAAGGGATTCAAAAGGTAATGTGGAAAGGTATACGGCTCGTCTTGTCACAAAGGGCTTTACTCAAAAAGAAGGATTGATTATAAAGAAACTTTCTCGGTGGTATTTTCCAAATATTCTTTTAGGATTGTAATAGCACTGGTGGCACATTTTGATCTTAAGCTATATCAAATGGATGTTAGGACAACATTTCTCAATGGAGACATTGATGAAACAATTTATATGGAGTAACCTAAAAGCGTTGTTTCCAAAGATTCAAAGCGGATGGTTTGCAAATTAAAGAAATCCATCTATGGATTTAAGCAAGCTTCTTATTAGTGGTATTACAAGTTTCATTAAGTTGTCATCTCATTGGTTTTAAGATGAATCTAGTTGAAGACTATGTATACCATAAGTTCAGTGGGAGTAAGTATATTTTTTAGTTTTATATGTTGATGACATACTACTTGCCAATAACGATATAGGCTTATTGTATGAAATCAAGATATTTCTATCAAAGAATTTTAAGATGAAAGATCTTGGCGAAGCATATTTTGTATTAATAATTCAGATATATCGAGATCTCTCTCAAGGCATTCTTGCATTATCACAAAAGAGCTATATCAAGAAGATACTTAAGAGATTTAGCATGCAGGATTCTAAAGCAGGTGATACCCCTATGGCTAAAGGA
>JAOXYD010019714.1:0-14678 GCA_028565735.1 Pinacopodium congolense
GTTAATCCTAATCGTATATTTTTGATTCAGTGTTATGAAACTGAATGTCTGGCTTGTATCTATAAACTTTTTTGGTGAATTATACAACTACTTGTGGATGTTTTTTGTAAATTTTATGATGAATGTTTGTTGCACAATTCTTATTTCCGTTGTGATATCTAAAAATGATTGCATGTTAATAATTGGTAACATCTCCACAAAGCAAATGTAAAATCTGCAGCATTCGTGTGAGTGCGAGTCCGAGAGTTAGCATGCTAATATCCTCCCAGGGGTAATTAGGGTGTTGCAACTTGCTTAGCTCTCTTGTCCATATTTTGGGAAAGAAAACTTAGAAAATTCGTAAGAGAGAGAACAATAGTGAGAAGATGATGTAAAACTATGAAATAAGATTGAAACATATAATTTGGAAGAGAAATCATAATGAAAGATAGAAATAAAAGGAAACCTTGAAGAAATAGGAATATTCGATGAAGAAAAGTCAAAACCCAAAGAGTTAAGGAGAGGGGTGGAATGTATTTTTGTGAGAGGAATGGAAAATAGGGTTTAAAAGATAAAGGGGGCATTTAAATGGAGGGAGCTAGGTTTTGCCAAATTCACGCTATCATGATCGTGGATTTGAAAACATAAAAATTTTCACAAACACCTATATATATGCCTGCTAGGGAGAGCTATCCAAATTGCAAAAAAGCATTAAAAAATTAAGGAATCACCTAAATTGCATGTAATTAAAGGAGAAAGACACATAAAAGAACATGACAAACAAGGGGATCCTGCCACAAAAATGATTAAGAATAAACAAGCTAAACATAAAAATACATGCTAAGTTAAGGTCATTAGCTTGACCATCATTAATTTCATCATGGATATGCAAGAGAAAGGAAAGAAATTACTTCCCTTCCATGTAAGGTTTTCCTTCTGAGGTATGGCTTATAACTATGCCCATTGACTTTGAAAGTTTCATGTTTATTATTTTCCAATTCCATTGCTCTATGGTTT
Source organism: Pinacopodium congolense (assembly GCA_028565735.1). NCBI lineage: Eukaryota > Viridiplantae > Streptophyta > Magnoliopsida > Malpighiales > Erythroxylaceae > Pinacopodium > Pinacopodium congolense. Next base: position 997 of record JAOXYD010019714.1, read on the forward strand.
AATACTTGAAAAACTTTGAATGGGCCATTCTATCTCAATTTGAGTTTTCCAAGAACAACCAAAGTATTGAATTAACCAATAGCACTAAGTTCCCACTCTTAAACTCCTTGTTCTTAATGTATACACCCATGTCACCTTTTTACTCTTTGGCAAAAAGTGCCATTTGAACCCTAAGGTTTTCACTTATATTCAGGCTAGATCCTAACGTTTCAAAAAGTTTGAAAAGAACCCTAACATTTCAAAAATGTTTAAAAATAACCTTAATATTTTAAAAATGTTAAAAAAATCATGAATCTAACTTTCATTAAGTCTTCCCATCAATTGGCATGCAACAGTGTCACTTGGCACTTTTATTTGTTTAAAATTTTTGGAGGATCCCACACTATCACGTGAGACTACCGCCTAGTATCAGTAATTACCTTCAAATATCATGTTTTTACCAAAGAGAGAAAACCATGGAAGTAGTTCAGTTGGTTAGGGTTCGGCCTAGTATCTTAAACATTGTGTGTTCAAACCACTCTGAGCACAATTGAATTATATTTTAATTTAATAAAATGACATAATTTCTAGTAATGACAAATGAAGCATTTTAGACCTTGAAACAACAAATCAAACTCGAGATTATTGATCTAATGGTTGGTTCCGCTTTTGTTTTGATGATGAAAAAGTATTTTTACTAATATATTTGTAAAGCTTATTATCTGTTAAGATAGGTTTGAAAAAATCAAGTCTTGAAGTGATTAGTGAAGACTTTAAGGGCATGGATGTTGAGCCTTGATGATAAGAGACATATCTAGCATGTTGGAGATTTATGAAGATCAAGTTGATAAGGAGAGAAGCATTGAAGTTCATCTTAAAGATTAAAGATAAAACATCAAGTTTAAGGGTAAAATTTGATAGGTTTATGAGTGAGTGTTTATGTAATTCTCTCTTTGGTCTCATCATAGGTTAAAAGGGCTCATACCATGGATAAGCATTCATAATTATTATCTGCGTATAGAATGCATAATCAAGAGGTGTTATATATAATTAATGTGTGAGAATCCTCTTGATGGTTGGATATGCATATATTTGATTCCATAGAATGAATTGATAAATGAATGAATAAATTTTATGATAAATGATTTGGTAAATTGGATAAATTGATTGTGTTAAATTTGTATAATTGCATAAAATGTATTAATATATGTTTGGTATTGATTGGTTTGTCTTAAAATATGTTGAATTGAGTTAAGGATTGAATTATTGAATTAGGTTAAATTTGGATTGATTGGACTAAGATTGAGCCGAAGTTCGGAAGCTACAGCCCTAAAGGAGAATAGTCAACTGAATGAAGAGATAGGTCGATCAAATGAAGAGAATAAAGAGGTCAACCAAATGAATAGTGAGATAGTTCGATCAAATGAAGAGAATAAAGAGGTCAATCTAATGAATAGTGAGATAGGTCGACCAAAAATAGATAGGTTAACTAAATGGCAAAATAGGTCGACTGAACAGAGACCGATTGATTGAATGATGAGATAAGTCAACCAAATGAAGTGAATTTGTAACGAGTAAAAGGCAACAGCTAGTTTTACAACTTTAAGAATTTGTTAAATGATTATGGACATTGGGCAACGCCTATGAGGTCATAAAAAGTGTATAAAATGTGTGTTATGTATGCATTGCATATCTAAAAAGTAGTGAAAGACAAATATAATTTTTTTGAGCATTGTAAAGTTTTTTTTAGTTTATACTATAGTATTGTGGTTCTTTTTATTCTTATAATTTGTGTGAGCCCTTTATACACCTTGGTGAGTCAAGAGAGACATTTGTTTGTATGATGTGTTTGTGAGAAGGGTATTTGTGAAGAGTGAAATTATTGTAAGGTTTTTCTTAGGCCTTGAAAAAGAAGAACTTATGGGGTTATCCTTTAGCCTTACAAAAGGGAGTGTTGTAAGGTTATTCCTTAGCCTTAAAAATGGAGTGAAAGGTTATTCTTGAGTTTTGGAAAAAGGGTTGTATTATGAACGTTATACTCCTATTGATTACAATAAGAATAAAATCTCAATAGTAGTGTTGGAGACTAGACGTAGGAACAAGTAGATCGTTCCAAACTGGTGTAAATCGGTTGTTTCTTTCTTGCCTTTATCTTTTGCTTTTATGAATTTATATTTATTGTTTAATTTATTGTTATTAATCAAATTGATAAATTAGAATTGTATTTTAACTTCCGCATTTAAAAAAAATAGTGAAAGATTAGGTTGTATAACTTAGAATAATTTTAACACCTAACTTACCCTTTTCTTAGGTGCCACAAAATACTAACAAGTGGTATCAGAGCCTAGGTCTCACATTGTTTAATTATAATGAATTAGTTAGTAAAGATTATGGAACTTAGTTTAGAAGTAACCCTTTGTTTAATAGAGATATTATTAAAGATTCGAGAATTAGAATGAAAAATAATTTTAACCTAGGAGAAAATTATTGGAAAATCATAGAAAATGGTCCTTACATCACTTCTAAGACTATAACTAAAAATGTAACACTCAAAGACGTATTAAAATGGGATATCATTGAGAAAGGGCTTATTTCATTTAATTATAAAGTTTTGGATATCTTGTTCTTTGCCATAAGTGTACATGTGTTTAAAAAAGTCGCATCAAGATGTGAAAGTGCTTAAGAAATATGGCAGGCATTATAAGAAATCTATCAAGACAAGGAAGAGGAAAGAGAACATAATGAAGTAGCCTTCTTATGCTTCGTGGATAATGAGGTATATACTTCCACGACACTTTGTGAAAATGATGTACCTTCTTGTTCTAAATCTCATAAAAATGATGATAAATGTCAAGTTGAATATATATTTGAGAAAATATTGGAGTATATGGATGAATTAACTAAGAAAAAGAAAAAATTGCATGATATACATACAAAATCCTTGAAAGTGTTACATGAATATAACTAGAGAATGAGAAGCTTAGAAAAGAAGTAGAGTTAAAGAATGATATAGAGTGAAATTCAAAGGTTAGTAGAAGAAAATAGATTATTAAAGAAACATTTGAAATTAAAATGTGATGTTGACCATGATCATTTGATAAAATAAAATTCATCTCTTAAAATTGAGATAGATTCCCATAAGGATTCGCTCGCTAAATTTACAAAAGGGAATGAGAAATTAGAAAAAAAAAGATTAAATGGTCAAAAGGGTGTAAACGATAGACATGGTCTTGGTTATGTTAGTGAAAATGGACCTTCATCCAGCATTACTAAATTTTTTAAAGAATAGAACTTAGAAGAAGAAGAAGCTAGGCTATCCATTAAAAATATTTCTAGGCCTTCATCATCTAACTCTCATCATAGAAAGAATCATTATGCATTTTTTTATGCAACAAGATCATCTAGAAATAATGTGCATATGTCTAAAAATAGACATAGTTTCTTAGTTAATGCACATCATCAAAATAATGCATATAAGCCTTCTACTTGATATGTTCCTCATGCTTATATGAATGTTTTTATAAATGTTTATCATACTTATTATTTGCCAATAAATGTGCCTCATGGATATTCCAGAAAAAATTTTCATTAAAGAAAAATGTTTCCATCTAAAAATGCATATAGGAATAATATGACACCTCATTTTCATGATACATTTAGAATTCATAATGGATCAAACCAATGTATGTTCATGAAAATGTCTATAGATCACATAAAATTTTGATTTGTCATTATTGTAGTCGTTTTAAGTATGTTCAACAATTTCGTTATGATCGTTTACATGTTTTGCTGAATGGCCAAGAAAGTTATAAATAACCTTCAATGACCTAAAATGATACGGGTACCAAAAATTCGTTAAACTTGTTTTATAGATTTTCAAAGGGGTATCTATAAAAACTCAAAGGAAAAGGAAATCATCATCATTTTTTAATTAAGAAAGTGAAAATTTCAAGAATTTGGTGATAAATATGAAAGGAAGGTACACCTTGAACTTAAAATGTATAGTTCTTTATTTTAATTGTGAATTAATGTTTTAAAATACGTGTTTAATTACCAAATAACTATTTGAGTTTCTCATGATTGAACTATTTATGTTTTCAATATACGTTAGTATGTACTTTCGATTGACTGAACAGATCCTACCAATTAACCTAAGGTCAGTCGACCAATATCTATTACGTTAAGGTTTTAACTCTTTCGTTTGCTCTTTCTTCAACTATGTCTTCCCTTTTTAAAAAAAGTTGTGAGTGTTTCTTTTTTAATCCCATGATGCTTTTAATGATAATTGCTTATTAAGATGTTGGAAGCTTATCAATAATCTTAGATTATTTATTAGGTATAATTTTCATATATAGTAATTCATCTTTGATGTTTGATGCCTTTAAGTTTCTTAATTGAATGTTTCTAACTCTTGACATGGTTTGCATTAGAAATCATGATTAGGATGCTCAATGAAATTTTTATAAAATTTCATTGAGCATGTGTTAATTGGTTAAAAAGACTTTTCAATGACAGTCTTACATGATTAGTTTGTATATGTTTAGGTTAATTGAAAATGTTTTAGCGTATTTTCAATAAATCGTGACATTTTTATTCCTCATATGTTTTTTAAAAATTGAACTTGCATTTTTTTTTTAGGAAAATGCCTTCATTGAGGACAAGCTTAGAAATTTTATAAAAGATGAAGGATTCCTTCTTTTACCAAAAGAATTTTCAAAAGTTTAAATTGCCTCCACGCATTGATTTATTAAAAGATTTGAAAGCTTCATAATTTCTTAAAAATTTTTAAATTAGACATCATTTATTTTAACATTAAAGATGTCCTAGAATATGTTTTCAATAATTCATGTCATGGCACTTAATTGATTTTCAAAGCTCATAGAATTGATTTTTGATTCATGCATGATATTCTCTAAAGATAATATAAAAGTTTGTTTTATGCAAAATTAAGATTGCATGAATTTATGGGAAGTCGTAAATCTTGAAATTTTGAAGTTTTCATGATTTTGATTACCTTAAGGGTAGTTAATCACATTTTATAGTTTTGATGATGTTTGATATAAGAATGAAATAATTTATGTGATGAGTGTGAAGCAATGTAGCTGGTATCTTAGAATTGTTGCATCTTTTGCTTGATGATGTGATGTTTTGGTAAAATTTTTGTTTTGGGGGAGTATCTCTTTATGTAATGATAAGTGATATTTGTGTTATATGCATTATTAACAATTGGTTTTATGATACTTGTCTTGTTATAATTAATTAGTATCATTTATGTTTTCTTTATAATTAGTATCGCCAGATCAGTTTTCCAACAATTAGTAATTGATGATGTTATTAACAAGTGGTATCTTGTTTTGAAAATTAGTTTTTATTGAGAATGAATACAATTTTTTCTATCAAGTTTTGTGTTGTAACTTTTGATATCATTATTTTTTAACAAATAGTATAGATGAATTACATCAAGTTTGGTATTAAGTATGTGAGTTTTGACTAATCATCTATTTTTAAAAACAATTGGTATCTATTTTGATGATTGTTGAAATTTTGAAATCAGTTTGATTGTTTTATCCCTTCTTTAAGTATCAATGACATGGTATTTTCAGTTTGTATTTATGTATGTTATTAAGGAGGAGTATATTTGAAAGTTGAGGTATAACTTATTTTTGGTATGAAATAATACTATGGACATTGATGAAAGGAAAAGGTGTGTATCCCTTCTCTATGTGATTTGTGCTTATATATTGGTGTTAGAGTATTTATATATTTCATATGTGATCTTTTATATTTTGACATTAGAGTATTGTACCTTTTTCTAATTGAATGTTTACTTTTTGATGATTACAAAAAAAACGGAGAATGGTATATGTGATATTAGAATGATGGTTGATGTTTGCACTTTGTTTGTATAATTTGATTGTTGTGTGTATCTAATATCATATGGTTTTGTCATCATAAAAAAGTGGGAGATTGTTAAATTAAGGGTTGGTTCCACCTTTTTTTATGATGAAAAAGTGTTTTTATTAATATATTTGTAGAGCTTATTATGTGTTAAGATAGGTTTGAAGAAATCAAGTCTTGAAGAGATTGGGGAAGACTTAAAGTGCATGTATGTTGAGCCTTGATTATAAGAGACGTATATAGCATGTTGGAGATGCATGAAGACCAAGTTGATAAGGGGAGAAACATTGAAGTTTATCTTGAAAATTGAAGATAGAAGATCAAGTTCATGAGTAGAATTTGATAGGTCTATGATTGAGTGTTTATGTAAGTCTCTCTTTGGTCTCATCATAGGTTAAAAAGGGCTCATACCATTCGTAGGAATTCATAATTAGTATTTGCATATGTAATTAATGTGAGATAGAAGCCTCTTAATGGTAGGATAAAATGAATTGATAAATGGATTAATAAATTTGTAATAAATGATTTGGTAAATTGGATGAATTGATTGTTTTAAGTTTGTATAATTGCAAAAAATGTATTAAGATATGTTTGGTATTGTTTGATTTGTATTAAAATATGTTGAACTAGGTTAAGAATTGAATTGGGTTAAATTTGGATTGATTGGGTGAAGATTGGGTCGAAGTTTAGAAGCCGTTGACCCAAAGGAGATTGGTTGACTGAATGAAGAGAATAAAGAGTTCGGTCAACTGAACAGTGAGATAGGCCGATCGAACATAGATAGGTCGACCGAATGGCAAGATAGGTAGACCAAATAGAGATCGTTCGACCAAATGACAAGATAGGTTAACTGAATGAAGCGAATCTACAATCGATAAAAGGCAATGGCTAGTTTTGCAATAGCAAGAATTCATTAAATGATTGTGGACGTTAGGCAATGACTATGAAGTCATAAGAAGTGTATAAAATATGTGTTATAAGTGGTTTGCATATCTAAGAAGTAGTAAAATACAAATACAAGTTGGTTAAGCATTGCTAAATTTTGTGGTTTATAATATAGTGTTGTGGTGCATTTTATTCTTATTATTTATGTGATCCTTTTTTACACCTTGGTGAGTTAAGAGTGACTTTTTTTTTTTGTAAGGTGTGTATGTGAGAAGGGTGTTTGTGAATAGTAAAATTGTTGTAAGGTTTTTCTTGAGCCTTGAAAAAGAAGAGCTCATGGGGGGTTATCCTTTAGCCTTAGAGAAGGGAGTGTTGTGAGGTTATTCCTTATCCTTAAATAGGGAGTGAAATGTTATCCTTAAGCCTTAGAAAAAGGATTGTATTGTGAGTGTTGTACTCTTATTGGTTACAATAAGAACAAAATCTCAATTATAGTGTTAGGGACTAGACGTAGGAGCAAGTGGATCGCTCCAAACTAGTCTAATTCGGTTGTGTCTCTCTTCCCTTTGTCTTTCACTTTTACACATTTATATTTAGTGTTTAATTTATTGTTATTATTTAATTCAATAAATTATAATTTTTTTAAACTTCCATATTCAACTAAATTGGTGAAAGATTAGGTTTTATAACTTAAAATAATTTTAATACCTAATTCACCCCACTCTTAGGTGCCATAAGACTAATAGAGATGTTAAGGAAGATCATATGCATCTCCTCCACCTAGACTAGTGCTGGAACTTGTTTATGTATTTATCAATATATATATATATATATTTAAAGGCCATATACTGGTTTTAAGTGGCATTCCTTCATGGTAGTATGGGACCCTCCTAAAATTTTAAACAAATTAACAAGAGGACTTAACGGAAGTTAGATTCAAGGTTATTTTTGAACTTTTAAAAGCATCAGGGTTCTTGTAAAACATTTCTAAAACGTTAAGTTTATTTTTGAATATTTTGATATGTTAAGGTCTAATCTAAATATGAGTGAAAACCTTAGGGTCTAAATGACACTTTTTGCCTTTATTCTTTCCTTATACAACTTGGAATTCTTATAAGCATCATACCTAAGCTCCTCTAATTTGTCAAGTTGTAGCAACCTCTTCTCACCGACCAACTTCTAATCAAAGTTCAACTTCCTTATTACCCAATAAGCCCTATGTTCTAACTCTGGAGGTTAGTGGCAAGCCTTGCCATACACAAGCCTAAATAGAGTTATACTTATAAGGGTTTTAAAAGTTGTTTGGTAAGCCCACAATGTATCATCTAGTTTCATTGCCCAATCCTTCGTTAAACTACTTACTACCTTTTACAAAATCCTCTTCAATTCTCAGTCCACCACCTCTACTTGGCCATTTGTTTGTGGGTAATAAGGTGTAGCTACCCTACTATGAACTCCATACCTCTTTAAAAGTGTATCAAAGGGCTTATTACAAAAATAAGTTCCTTCATTACTTATAATAGCCCATGGCATTGTAAACCTATTAAATATCTTCTTAATGAATCTTCAGACTACCTTACCATCATTCGTTATAGTGGTTATTGCCTCAACCCTCTTGGACACATAACAACTTCAACTGAAATTTAAGAGTTACTTAAAGAAAATGGGAATGGTACCATGAAGTTGAAGCCCCAAACATCGAATACTTCAACCTCTAATATGTTAGAAAGAGGCATCTTATCTCTTCTTGAAATATGCCTCACTCTTTTAAACCTATCATAATAAATCACAAACTTCCTAACATCTTTGAACAAACTTGCCTAATAGAGTCTGCATTCTAATACATGAGTCATCGTCTTGTTTACTCTATAGTGTCATGCATATGGTGAACTATGGCATTAGGTTAACACTTTGAACATTTCCTCTTCAAGAACACACTTATGAATCAAGCCATCAGTACATATCTTAAACAACACAAATTCATCCTATAAATAACGAGTGTATTCAAATGAGAAATGTTTCCTTTATTGGTAAAACAAATTAGACGGGAGAATATCACTTTCAAAATAGTTTTCAATATCAATAAACCATGGAGAAAGGATTGGTTACCATCCTTTAAGGCTTCATAAGGGAAGCGTTCATTGATTTCTTCTTCTTCTTGGTCATTCCCTCCTTTAAGGTATAAAAGGCGATCTGTCACTATGTTTTCTATGCCTTTCTTGTCCCTTATCTAAATGTTAAATTCTTTGAGTAAAAGCATTCATCAAATTAAGTTTGACTTGGCATCCTTTTTAGCAAAAAGGTAACGTAATGCTGTATGATATGTAAACATAGTAAATTTTGAGCCTGGCAAATATGAATGAAATTTTTCACAAGCAAATACAACTGCAAGTAATTCCTTCTTGAATATGGTGTATTTTAATTTAGCCCCTACCAAGGTCTTACCATTATAGTAAATTGCATGTAGCTTCTTCTCCTCCCTTTGGCTAAGCACACATTTGATGGCATGATCACTTACATTAGACATGATCTTAAGGGGAAAGGACCAATTGGGTGATGTCAAGATTAATGTGGAAATGAGTGCTTTCTTAAACCTATCAAAAGCATTGAAATAATTAGTATTAAACTCAAAAAGCTCATCTTTAATCTACAAATTATTTGAGAATTTATCAATGAGGGAAAAATCCTTAACAAACTGTCGATAGAAACATGCATGGCCTAAGAATGCTTAGATGCCCTTGATTTTGGTAAGTGGTGGGAGCTTTTCAATGACTTTGGTCTTAGCTCAATACACTTCAATCCCCTTATAAAGGATCTTATGATTTAAGAAAACTACTTCACAAAACATGAAATATCACTTCTTAAAATTCAATATCAAATAAGTCTCCTTACACCTTCAAAAAACAATGGTCAAAAGAATTTCCAAAAATTGAAAATTTATCAATAAATACCTCTATCATATCCTCATTCATGTCCGAGAAGATGGGAATCATGCACATTTGGAAGGTAGCAGGTGTATTGCAAAGACCAAAAGGCATCCTCCAATATATGAATGTTCTATAAGGGCAAGTGAAGATTATCTTCTCTTGGTCTTCCATGTAGATAAAGACTTAGTTATAGCCTAAATATCCATCAAGAAAGTAGTAAAATGCTTGATCCACTACTCGCCCAGTCATTTTGTCCATAAAAGGTAATGGGAAGCGATCTTTCTTCATAGCTAAATTAAATTTCCTATAGTCGATGCACACTCTCCAATCGATGATAGTCCTAGTAGAGATTGTTTCACCTTTCTCATTTTTCATCACCATTATGCCTCCCTTATTAAGTACACACTGAACCAGACTCATCCACTCACTATCGAAAATGAGATATATGATCTCTTCATCTAAAATATTCACAACCTCTTTCATATTTGGATTCAACCTTCTTTACCTTTCCCTTACTTTCTTATGCCCCTTTTTAAGATTGATCCTATGCATCACCATATTGGGGCTAATCCCTCTAATATTTGAAATTTGCCAATCCATAGCTCTCATCCTCTTCTTGATGGTCCGTACCACTCTCTCCTCTTACTCCAAGTGAAGTTGGTTGGATATAATGATGGGTAGGATTTGATCCTAATCTAGGAAGGTGTTTCTAAGCGGGGAAGGTAAGTTTTTTTACTTTAATATAGGTGGCTTCACTATGGAAGGTGGTGGGAGCTTTGGTTCTCTCTAAAAGTTCATGATTTATCTCCTCAAACTCCTCCTAACTTGTACTCCCAGCTCCTTGCACTTCCGAAACTTCATCAATTTTCTCTCCTACTTTCTTCACATATTCATCCACAATATCAATTTTTATACAAGTAATACCATCTACCAGTTTATTCAAAGATTTATCCATTCCTAAACTCCACTTTCTCATCCCCAATTCTCAACACTAACTTCCTCTCATGTGCATCCACTAGTGCCTTACTAGTATTTATAGAAGGCCTAAATAAAATTAAAGGACAATTCTTATCCTCTTCAAAATCCAATACAACAAAGTCAACTAGAATAATAAATTTATCCATTTTTACCAATACATCTCCCAACACTATGTATGACCTCTTAATGGATTGATCTGCCGATTGAATAAGCATTAAGGTTAGCTTCACATCTCCTAGCCATAATTTCCTGAAAATAAATTAAGGTGTCAAGTTAATACTTGCTTATAAATTACACAAACATTTAGAAAATTACAAGTTACTAACAACACAAGATATAGTGAAACTCTCTAGATTTTGTAACTTGGATGACATGTGACTAGTGTGATTGAGCTACAACTTTTTGTTAAGGCTACCATTTAGTTATGTTCCTAAGTGTGCTTATGAGTCAAGATATCCTTTAAAAACTTAGCATAATTCGGAATGCTCTCTAATGCTTCCACAAAAGACAAGTTGATTTGGAGCTTCTTCAACTTCTCTAAAAACTTGAAGAATTGTGCATCTACTTGATGTTGTTTAATTCTTTGCAGATATAGGGTTTTTGGCTTGTATGATGGTGGAGGGACATATGGATTCTCCTCCTCTTCCTCTTATTCCTTTTCTTCCACTTTCTCCATACCTTTCTCTTTCTCTTAACTCTCGTTTTTGGCATTCTCACCCTTCTCACTTAGCTCTTCCAATTGCTTGTCACTCTTAAGTGTAATAACCTTTAATTTCTCTCTTGGATTGGCTTCCGTATTGCTTGGAATGCTCCCCATACTTCTAGAAGATAAGGCATTAGTAAGTTGTCCTACTTAAACTTCCAAATTATAGATGGATGATTCCTGATTCTTCACTATTTAGTCAAATTTTGCCTTCATCCTCTTATCCTTCTTCTTGCCTCCTTTGAACTTCCTTTTGATTTGTGAACTTGGATCCCAAAACATCCATTATCTTGTCCATTTTATTCTCCAAGGATCCAAGTTGGTCTTGTTGAAAATCGAGAGGACTCATATTGCCACCTGTATTGTTAGTATTTCAAGAAAATTTGAGTGGTTTTTTTTACCTTAGATTATAAGTATTTGAATAAGGATTAATACCTCTTTACTGTCCTCCAGTATAGTTCACTTACTTTGCTCCATTAGTCTCCATCATGAAGCAATTAGTAATGGCATAACTATCGTACCCACATAGTTCACACCGAAGTTACATGGCCTTTACTGAAGATGAGGAAGCTCTTTGCATATTACTCAGTTTCTTAGTAAGTGCTGAAATTTTTGCTTAAAGAGAGGTCACTGAGTCAATTTGAATCATACCTTTTTTTCTCTTTTAATCCTTACTTGCTTCTCTCATTTGAATATAAGCAATTTTTGTTTGCCATGTCCTCCAAAAGCTCATAGGTTACATCAATGATTTTTCTCATCAATGATCCTCTGGCTACCCTTTTCCCCTTATGTGTGGATTGACTCCATTATAAAAAGCTTACAAAAGGAGTTCCTTTGGTAGATTATAATGTGGATAGCTCCTTTATAGCTTTGAATCTCTCACATGCCGTATCTAATCACTCCTTATCTCCTTATTGAAAGTTTATATTCTCCTTTATAATTCTTGTTATGTTGATCAATGGAAAATATTTCGCCAAAAATGCCTACACTTGTTGCTCCTATATAGTTATGTGCTCTAGTTCGAGAGAGTTTAAACATGCCTCAGCTCTATCCTTCAAAGTAAAGGGAAACAACCGCTTCTTATCTGCATTCTTTGGATACTCCATTATATCAAAATGTGTCACAAATCTCTAAAAAGTTGACAATATGAGCATTGGAATCTTCATTCACCAAACCATAAAATGGCACACTTGATTGAAGTATGTTGAGTAGGGTTGGCTTGATTTCGAAATTGTTTTCTTACACATGAGGCCTTATGATTCCTTGTTGATCGAAATAAAATCTAGCCTCATAAAGTCCATAAGTGTCTTTTGTCCTTCTTCTTGCTCTCCTTCTTTCTTCATACTTCTTTGAATGTTCTCTTGACGCTTGACTCTTCGTAACTTCCTCTCTTATCTAGTAATGTCGGAAAACTTTTCTTCACTAAGCTCATTGGACCTTGTTGTGCTCCTTATGCTATACATAAGTAAAAGTATCAAAAACCCTTAAATAAAAATCAATCAAACCAAACAACAATAACAACAACAACAACAATAATAATAATAATAAGGATAAGGATATTTTGGTCTTTTTATTTGTTATTCCTTTGTCATTCTAAGTTTATATTTTCAAATCAAATACTGACATAAAAATTCTTTAACAGTAAATCAAATAAAGTAATACCAATTTCATTCTATTCCTCATCTTTTCTATTCCTAAAGAATAGCTATTCTATTTTTTATCTATTCCAATCTTTAAATCAAACATGCCATTAGTACTTTTGAGAAGTCAATTATAAACCTAATATTAATTGACAAGATAAGTTTGGCGTTAAAAGATTATTAACAACTAATTGAATCAAAACTATTCTTTTGATTTTAACCACTTGACGTAAATGATAAATCACTCAAAAATATGTGATTAATTATTACGTATTAGAGTCTATTTAATGTACATTCAGAATATAGCAATTATACGTACAAGATAAAAGAAGTGGAGTCAATAAAATATTAAAATGTCATGCCCTGTGGCTAAAATATTGATTTGCTAATATGGATCGAACTTGTGATATATGGTGGCTTACGATTATGGTAGGGTATGGATCCTACTTTTTTTTTCCTGAGTTGGGTATGGGCTCCGAACCAATGTTGTAAAAATCGGACCGGACATCGAACCGGTGAAAAGAGGGATTTAAGGTTCATAGGTTCAACCGGTATCAAACCATTATAAAACCGGTATTGAATCGATATAAAATAGTAAAATATATAAAATATACAAATAAGTAAAAATATATGATAGAAATTGAATATATGATTAAAATAAAAATAAAACAC
>JAOXYD010019725.1:0-14678 GCA_028565735.1 Pinacopodium congolense
GCGAGTTTGAGAAACTCGCGATAGGGAAACTCTCATGTTTTGCCCTATTTTACATTTTTTGACCCTCCACTTAGTTCTAACTCACTCCAAACCTTTAAATTCAAGTTTTAACATCAAAATTAACCTAGGAACCTCAATCAAACTTAAGAAAACACCAAGTAAACAAAATAAAGGATTAGATTAACACAAGAAACAACTTACAAACTATGAATGACCACATTAAACAACCTAAGAACTAAAAAAAACATGCTTGATTTAAGGTCATAAGCTTGACTAAAGTTAAATTCAATCATGAAGAAGTAAAAGAAAGGAAAGAAACTAATTCCTTTACATTGATTCCCATTGACCTTGAAGGTTTCACCCTTGTTATTCTTTAACTCCAATGCTCCATGATCAAACACTTGAATAACCTTAAAAGGGCTGCTCCATCTTAACCTCAGCTTTTCAAGAAATAACCGAAATCTTGAGTTGAATAAAAGTACCAAGTCCCCACTCTTGAACTCCTCTTTCTTGATGTGAGCATCATGCTGCATCTTCACCTTTTTCTTGTACAACTTGGAATTCTCATAAGCATCATTCCTTAATTCCTCAAGTTACAATAACCTTTTCTCATCAGCTAGTTTCCAATCTATATTTAATTTCCTAATTACCTAATAAGCGTTATGTTCCAACTCTAAAGGTAAATGACAAGCCTTGCCATACACAAACCTATATAAAATTGTATTTATAAGGGTTTTGAAAGCTATTCGGTAAGCCTATAAAGTGTCATCCAATTTCAAGGCCTAATCTTTTTCTTGAATTACTCACTACCTTCTCCAAAATTTTCTTCAACTCCTTATTTACCACCTCCACTTGGCCACTCATTTGAGGGTGGTAAGGAACTCTATGGTGAACATTGTATCTCTTCAAGAGAGTTTCAAAGGGTTTGTTGCAGAAATGACTTCCTCTATCACTTATAATGACTCTAGGTACCCTAAAACTAATGAATATCTTTTTGATGAAGCTTTGAACCACTTTGCCATCATTCGTTGGAATAGATATTGCCTCAACCCACTTAGAAACATAATAAACTCTTATTAAAATGTAAGAGTTACCTAGAGAGGATGATAATGGTTCCATGAAGTATAATTCCCATACATCAAACACTTATACTTCCATGATTTTAGAGAGTGGCATCTCATTCCTCTTTGAAATGTTATCCGCTCTTTGGCACCTATCGTAATGCAATTCAAACTTCTTAACATCCTTAAATAAGCTTGTCCAATAGAATCTACATTCCAATATATAAGTAACCATCTTATTCGCTCTATAGTGTCTTACATAAAGTGAGTTATAGCATTGAATCAAGACTTTAGGTATTTCTTCTTAACGGACACACCTGCAAATCAAACCATCAGTACATGTCTTATAAAGCATAGAGTCATCCTATATATATCTAAAGCATTGAAATAAAAAATGCTTCCTTTATTGATATAAAAGATTATGGGGAAGAATACCACTTAAAAGATAGTTTGCAATGTCAGTAAACCAAGGAAGAGAAGGATATGTTACCATAATTAAAGATTCATCGGGAAAACACTCCTTGATTTCCTCTTCTTCTTAGTGATGACCTCCTTTAGGCCTTAATAGATGGTTTGCCACTACATTATTTTCTCCTTTCTTATCTTTAATCTTAATGTCAAACTTTTATAGTAGAAGTACTTATCAGATGAGCCTTGCTTTAGCATTCTTCTTAGCAAAAAGGTAGTATAACGCTGCATGATCTATAAAAATAATAATGTTTGAGTCTAAAAGAAAAGAACATAAATTTTCACAAGAAAATACCACTATAAACAATTCTTTCTCAGTAGTAGTGTAATTCGATTGTGCCCTTGTCATGGTCTTGATTTCATAGTAAATTGAATGTAGCTTCTTTTCCTTCCACTGCTTAAGCACATAACCAATGGCATGGTCACTTACATCATCCATAATCTCAAAGGATAATAACCAATTTGGAGAAGTTAGGATATAGGTTGTTGTGAGTGTCTTCTTTAAACTGTCAAAATCATGTAAAAAATTAGCATCTAACTTAAAAGGCACATCTTTAACTAACAAATGAGATGAGGGTCTAGCAATGAGAGAAAAATCTTTTATAAATTGTCGGTAGAACACTACATGTCCAAGGAATGCTCAAATGCATATGATGTTAGTAGGAGGTTAGAGCTTCTCAATCACTTTGGTCTTGGCTCGATCTAATTCAAGCTTCTTATATCAGATCTTATGACCTAAAACAACTTCTTCTTAAAACATGAAATGCCACGTTTCCCAGTTTAGAACCAAATGAGACTCCTCATATATTTGAAGCACTCTATCCAAATTAAACAAATAGTGGTTGAAAGAGTCTCCTAAAATAGAAAAGTTATCCATAAATACCTTTATGATGTTTTCTTTTATGTCCACAAAAATAGCCATCATGCACCTTTAGAATGTGGAGGGTGCATTGTAAAGGCTGAAAGGCATCTTCTATAGGTAAAAGTCCTATAAGGGCAAGTGAAGATAGTCTTCTGTTGATCCTTCGGGTAAATAAAAACTTGATTATACGTGGAATACCTATTAAGGAAGCAATAAAAAACACGCCTTACTACCCTTTCAATCATTTGGTCCACAAAAAGTAAAGGGAAATGATCTTTCTTGGTGGCCAAATTAAACTTCCTATAGTTTATGCACGCTCTCCAACTGGTGATGGTTCTAGTGAAAATCTTTTCACCTTATTCATTTTCCATCACCATCATACCTCTCTTCTTAGGCAAGCATTGAACATGGCTCTCCTATTTATTATCTGAAATTAAGTATATGATCCCTGCATCCAAAAGCTTCACCACTTCCTTCTTCACAACCTCTTATATATTTTAGATTTAACCTTCTTTGCCTTTCCCTAACAGTCTTGCATCCTTCTTTAAGATTAATCCTATAAATAACCATATTGGGGTTAATCCCCCTAATATAAAAAATTTTCCACTCCATAGCTCTCATCCTCCTCTTGATGGTCTCTACTACTTTCTGCTCTTACTTTAAATCAAGTTGATTGGATATGATGATAGTGAGGTGTGATCCTTACTTAAAAAAGATATATCTAAGGTAGGAAGGTAAGAGTTTCAATTCTAGTGTGGGTGGTTTCAAAATGGAGGGTGGTGTGGGAGTATCCATTCTCTCTAACTTTTCTTACTCAACTTCCTCACTCAACTCCTCTTAGCATTCACTCTCATCACTTTTCACTTCTATAACTTCCTTAACTTGCTCTTCAACTTCCTTCATACATTTATCCAATATTAAGCTTCATGCAAGTCTTACCTTCTACCTACTTCTTCAAAGATTTATTCATATTAAACTCATCATTCTCATCCCCAATTCTCAATACTAACTTCCCTTTATGCATATCAACTAATTCCATAACAGTATTCATAAAGGACCTACCTAAATAATAAATTAATTATTTTAAGTATCAATGAACAACACAAGTTCAATAATGAAGGAGACTTGAGACTAAGATTTATTATTATTGGTTTTTAAAATTTTAATGTTTTGTCTTTAGTTATTTTTCAGTTTAATATTTCAATTAAATTATGTTTAATCTACGATTTAAACCCCCCCCTTTTATTGCGTAACAACTAATGTAGGAATCCCTCATGGAAACGATCCCATCTCTCCACTGCTACATTAATCTATGTTGTAGAAAGTTGGTTTCTTTTTATATTTGATTACAAGAGACATCATTTACCAAATTTGAAGTTGTTGCTAGAGAATTTTTGACAGTGTATGTGCATTACTTGCTTAAATCAATATAAAAATTTACAGTACAATCATGAGATAGAGAAAATAACAGTACAATTAAGAAAGAAGACGAAAGAAAGACTTTTAAGAGAGGAATGACAAAGAGAAAGGAAAATGATTGCCAATCGCATTTTACATTAATTGGCTGCTCCAACTGAGGACCAATAGTCTCATTGCATTAATTTTTCAAATTTGGGTGACAACAACACTTTTAATCTGAAATCAGGACTGATTCATTTGTTACCCTATTCCGAGACACATTAGAAGAAGATCCTTACAAATAATTGAAGGAGTTTGATGTAGTTTATATGAAGATGAAGCCTACTAATGTCACCGAAGAGTAGATAAAATTGAGGAAATTTCCATTTTCTCTCAAGGATGATGCCTAAGATTGATTATATTATTTGCCTGGTAGAGGTATTACAACATGAGTAGAGATAAAGAAGCTATTTCCAAAGAATCTTGAGACTTAAGTGAGCCAAATGATGTTTCTTATTAACAGGTTAGAGGCATAAATTTAGCAAAAATTCCTTCCCAACCTGAGGTGAACCTAAACAAAAGTTCTTGTATTATCATAGTTTAGAGTATTAAGGAGTTAAGGGATCACATCTAAAGGTTTCTAAGTGAGAGATTGAAGAAGAAGTAGATAAAGAAGTTCTAAAGCAACTATAAGAGAAGAAGGAGGGTGATTCTTACATTATCACGCTTAACTTCAGTATGTAAGCATTATTTCCTAAACGTTTTGTCAAGTAAAAGGAGTAAGGGAAAGAAAAATTATCAAAGTATAGGTAAATATCCCATTATTTGATGCTATTAAATAAATTCCTTATTATACTAAATTTCTTAAGGAACTCTTTACCTCAAAGAGAAAGTTGAGTGGTAATGAAAATGTGTGATTAGGTGAAAATGAATCTATTTTATTTTAAAAGAATTACCTCCTAAGTGTCAAGATCCAGGTATGCTTACAATCCCTTGTAAAATAGGTAATTTGAAAATTGAGAAAACCTTGTTGGATTTAATTGTGTCAATTAATGCTATACCTTTATCTATTTATGAATTTTTGAATATAGGGTCTCTAAAAGAAACTAGCATTATAATTCATCTTATTGATCGATCTAATGTCTATCCTAAAGGTGTTCTTTAGGATGTTTTAGTTCAAGTCGATATTATGATTTTTCTAACAGATTTTTATGTTTTACATATAGGTAATGAAGATTCTTCTACTTCAGTCCCAATTTTATTAGAAAGACTATTTTTTAAAACCTCTATAATGAAAATTATTGTTTATAATTGGTTTTAAATTATGGAATTTGATGGTGATGTGATTAAATTTAATATTTATGATGCTATGAAATTTCATAATGATGATCAATCTTTTATTTGTGTGAGTTTTGTTGATACTTTAGTATAAGAAACCTTTTGTTTATATAGACCAAATAAATTATAGATTGCATTGGAAAAGTCATTCCTGTGGAGTTGGATATCACTGTCCAAATTTTAGAGAGAAGCAAATACTTAAGCAACATGTATGTTTTCTAGAACTAACTAGAAATAATACGAGGTTGTTGTCTCTTATACAGGTACCAAAATTGGAATTGAAGGCTCTTCCAAGTAATTTGAAATATGTGTTTTTAGGCAATCATGAAACTTTTCCTATTATTATTTCGAGAAGATTAACATCTTTGTAGGCAAGACAATTACTTCGTATGTTGAAGAGTCACAAAGAAGTCTTTGGGTGGACTACGATTGATTTAAAATGGATTATCCCATCAATTTTTTTGTACCAAATTTTATTGGAAGATGGAACTAAAAAAACTAGGATAGTTCCAATGAAGGTTGAACCTAATAATGCGAGAGGTAGTCAAGAAGGAGATTTTGAAATTCCCTAACATTGAGATAATTTATCTTATTGCAGATAGTAAATAGGTAAGTCCGATACAAGTGGACCTTATGAAAACAGGAGGGACCGTAGTGGAGAATGCTTAAGGTGAATTGATGCCCACCTATATACAAAATGGGTGGATGATTTGTATAGATTATGAGAAGTTAAATTTTGTTACTTACAAAGATCATTTTTTTTATTGCTTTTATTGGCCAAACGCTTGAAAATCTTACAAAAGAAACTCACTATTATTTTTTAAACGGTTATTCAAGTTATCATCAATTTTTTATTGCACCAGAGGACTAAGATAAAATGACCTTCACATGTCACTTTGATACTATTGTGTACCAAAAAAAGCCATTTAGATTACGTAATGCACCTGCCAAGTTCTAAAGGAAATTTTTATGGATGACTTTACAGTCTATGGTGAGTCTTTTGATACTTACTTAATTAACCTTGAGAGTTTTAAAATGTTACATTGAAACTAACTTGATCTTGAATTATGAAAAATGTCATTTTATTGTTGATCAAAGGATAATCTTGGGTCATATTGTGTCTTTTAAGGGAATTGAAGTTGATAAGGCTAAGATAGGAATTACCAAATCTCTTCCTTCCCTCGTTAGTGTACATGAAATTCTTTCTTTTCTTGGACAAGTAGGTTTCTATCGATGCTTTGTTAAAGACTTTTCGAAGACCACTCAACCTTTACAAAAGTTACTTAAAAAAGATGTGGGGTTCTAGTTTGACGAAGCATATTGGAAAGCATTCAATGAACTAAAAGAGAAGCTGATTTTTTCTCTAATAATTCAATCCATAAATTGGAGTCTTCCATTTGAGATGATGTGCAATGTAGATGATTATGCGGTAGGAGTTGTTTTGGGACAAAGAATAAATAAAACACCATGTGATTTACTATGCTTCCATGATGTTAATGAAACCCAAAAAAATTATTCAACAACAGAAAAAGAATTATTGATAGTTGTTTTTAGGTTAGAGAAGTTTCAATCATATCTATTAGACTTACATGTAAAAATTTATTTAAGTCATGTAGCATTGAAGTTTCTGCTATCTAAAAAAGATGCAAATCCATACCTTATTCATTGGATTCTACTACTACAAGAATTTGATATGAAGATACAAGATAAAAAGGGAAGCAAAAATCTTATTATAGATCACCTTAGGCGCATCCATCTAGATATAGCTCCAGACACCCTGAAAATGAATTTCCAAATGAGTGTTTATTCATCACTCAACAGTAACACCTTAGTATTTCTGGTTACTAAGTCTTTGCCTAGTAATTTATCACGACCTGAAAAGATAAAATCAAAAGAGAGGCTAAATACTATGTATGGGATGAGCCACATCTATGGAAATATTATTCTAATTAAATTATTAGACCATGTGAGTCTGATGATGAAATTCCATATGTATTTAATTTTTACCATTCTTTTTCATACAATGAACACTTTGGTCCCACAAAGAATGGTTAAACAATAAATTAATTATTTTTAGGGTAAATGAAAAACATAAATTCAATAATAAAGGAGATCGGAGACCAAGATTTATTATTATAATTTATTAAATTTTCATTGCTTTGCCGTTAATTATTTTTTAATTTAATATTTCAATTAAATTCTATTTAATCCATGATTTAAACTTACTTTATTGCATAACTACTCATGTCAGAATTCCTTATGGGAATGATCCAAACTACTATATTAATCTATGTTGTAAGAAGTTGGTGTCTTTTTCTATTTGGTTGCAGGAGACGTCATTCACCAACATTTATGCATGAAGTTAAAAAAATGATATTCTTATACATGATGAGTCCTTAAAGTATAAAATTGACCAAATAAGAATATAATAAAAATTATATTTGTGTTTATAAACTTGTTATACTTTGAACTTCATTGGTCTTAGTTTTATCATTCATTTAAATGGAATTGAAAATTTAATCTCCCGTTTCTCTATGGTTTTAATGGAATGTCTTTAGATTTCAGTAGTGCATAACTTGAATAACTTTCATATTGATATCTTTTAAAACATTAAAAATTTGATCATTAGTTATAATTATATTTTGTTATTATAAAAATAATGATTGACACTCTGTTAGGTCAATATTATTAAAAAAGGCATCCTTTTGTGGTAACAAATGATGCGTAAATCAACCATCACGATAAGTAGTACTTGGAGCAAACACAAATTTACTAACAATGTGGACTACATGGATAATATCTATTTGAGTAGTAATGAGATAAATGAATCTTCCAATTAAATATTGATAAGAGTTTCATCATTAAGAAGAATACCATCACTAGTAGAATAATGAGCATTAGATTCCATAATAGCGTGTACAAATTTATAATTTGTTAACCTGCACAAGAAATAGGTTTAATAACGTACTTGGCTTGGATCAAAGAATATCCATACAAATCGAATAAGACTTTAAATTTAAGTAAAAAATTAAAGAGTCCCATATTCTTTATGCTAAATTATTGACTAAGTTTGAGAACGACAATACTTTAGAAGTCATCATCATTAATAATCATATCATTGACATGAAGGATGAGTATAATGCATTCGGGTAATCTTATAAAGACACAGTATATTATCATAAGGATTGGATTTGAAACCAAGTTTAAAAAAATTAAAAGACATTGTTATTGAACGTGTTATTGAAACCAAGTTTAAAAAAATTAAAAGACATTGTTATTGAACTTGAAAAAACAAGCTTGTAAGGCTTACTTAAAGGTTATAGAAATATTTTGTTACCAACGCACCTTATTAGGTAGGTAATTATAGTTAAGAGGAAATTTCATAAACATCTATTCAAATAAATCATCATTAAAAAAAAATTCTTAACATCCATTTGAAGCAACTTCCATTGCTTTATAATAACAATGACAATAAAACTTCGAAAAAAGTTAAGATGAGCTACTGGAGTAGAAGTCTTAGGAGTCAAATTGATTAAGTTTTTAATGATTATTTTTTGAATCATGACCCCTAATTCAGTGCTTAAGTTTTGAATTTATGTGTTATTATGATTAATTTTCAGGTTGTTAATAAATGATAGAGATTAGAGCAAAAAGATGAAAGTTTTGTAAGTTTCTAGACCTTCAACGGTGGTTTAGAGACCCACTATTGAAAGATGAGCAGCCCTAAGATGAAGAAGTCAAAATTCGACTATCAACAGCAAGTTGAGGATGCCGTTGCCCATCGGCTCAAAGTGTCGTTGATCAATTAGTCAAACATATCCACCTCAAATATCCAATTTTGCTGCTTGGGTATGATATTTATTAATGCTGCTATTTGGAAGGACCTAGTGGAAGGCTATTAAAACTGAAAAATAGAGAAAAACAACAAAAACAGGCATTCATTTAAGAAAATCATATTTGAGTTTAAAAGAGAGGCTCTTCCTTCTCTCTTTATTAGTTTTAAGTAGTTCATACGTTCTCTTCTTTCTCTCTTCATCGGTTCTAAGTAGTTTATAGGTTTCAAACACTTTGAGTTTGAATTCATTATTGTTTTATGAGTTTCTGAACATCTAAACTTGCTGTTAAGACTTCATTCTAAGTTTGTGAGGGACAATCAAGGGTTTTCTAACTTTAGATCTTTATGTATTTGCTCTATTTTTAGATTAATCAAAGTTATTATTCTTAAACTTATATTCTTGAATGTTCTTTGATTTTTCTATAAGATTATGTTGATTTAAAACTATGTTGGATTCCACAATCAAAAGACACATCTAGGAACTTTCCTTGGATATTTTTGTAACCTCTAAACTTATTTTTACAACATATATTTTTAGATTTGTGAAGGCATGATGCTAAAATTGCATATTTTGTATGCTTTAATCAAGATGTGTGGCTAAATCATTTTTATTGCTAAGGATTGGTGTTTTTATGACTTAAGAGAGATTAAAGGCATGAAAAGGGGGGGGGGGTTGTTAAGGGTTTCAAAGTTCTGATTTTAAGTTGGCCACTTAAGATTAGAGTGAAAGATAATCTAAGCTTAAGAAATCATCTTAGTTTATTGGAAAACTTAATAAGCATCACAAATTAATCAATGAATGACCAAACATTGATTTTTTGTGAGAGTTAGAGATCTAAGACTGTAAATCCAGAAATTAACTTCTTGAAATTAAAGCCTATTAACTTAATTTAAGGCATAACCAAACTTTAAATTAACTTTAATGGAAAAAAAGTAAAGTCTTAACCAGAACTTTATTTTAATTTTTATAAAGGAACTGTAAATTAGCCCTTAAAATTATTTAAAGCTCAATTAAATCATTAATCACCAAATCCATATCTAATTTTCACATTTGGTAATTTTCAAAAAATTTTAAAAGTAATTAAAAAAATTATTTCCAAGTGTTTAAGCTGGGTTAGAGTAGTTTAGTATTGTTTCAAGTTTTTAATCAAATTGTTTAGACTTTTATAGATAATTATAATCTAATTAACTTATTAATTAATCATTTTCCATGTGGAATCAACATTTGATGTTTAAAATACACCACTTTATTACTTTTTTGATAGGTACACTTGCCTCAATCGTGTTGGTTTTCAAAATAAAATAGTTAAAGGCATTCCAAATTTCATAATCACCTAACCAACGTACAACAAGAAGTCTCTTCATAGTTAATGCCACACTTATATATGAAGTTTTTGCAACAAAACTATCTTTTTATCATTTAATAGAATTATCTACATAGGTCTTGGTTTATATACTCATTTACAACTAGTCATAGATTTGTTAAATGATAAATCAACTAGATACTAAGTATGTTTATCAATACGTGCTTGATATGATTAGAATTGGCCTCATAATATGTTTGAGACTTGTAAGTCGTAATGGTAAAATAAATATAATTCTAAAGAAAAACATATGATTAACTTATATAGGTAGATCTATGAAGTATATAAGTGATAGAGATTAATTCATGTATATACCTATTCCTAACTATCATTATGAACCATTGAGAGGCATTAAAGGTCCTGTGATGAGAATTAGGATCAACTGCATAAATGAAGCTCTTCAAGGATTGATTACAAAGAAAGAAGTTCATATCACTAGTGATAATCACTTATTTATATGTTTTAGGAGATGGATTAGGCTTTGAACATGAAGAGTAGGGCTTAAGAAGTCAACATAGCCTTGTACATGTCAAGTTCAAAGAGCTAAGTACAAAGGAGGTCATTTTTGCACTAAAGTCAGAAGATAAATGACCTTCTGGAATGACATCATTTTACTTACCTTGTTAAAGCCATTCTACTCCTTACAAAGATAACTCATAAATGGTTTCTATAAACCAAGCTGTTTAACTCCTTAGGAAGCACTGTTTTACTTCCTAAACAAGATAAGATAACAAATTTTATTAACAACTTCATTTTCCCACAATTTAAGCATCATTTTATTATCGGACAGTCAGAGACATTTTGCTTATTTTTACTATAGAATTACAACATTGCCCTTAGGTTAATGTTTAGGGTTATTAACATTTTTATAAAATGTTATAATCATCACTTGGATGAACAAAACATTGTTGGATCAAGTTTTAAAACTTATTCTTCTTTAAGAGAATTTCTTCTTTGTTCTTTCTTAATAATTCAAATATGATCTTATTAAGGCAACCTATTGCTATTAATCTTTTTATATCTTTCATTCTAATCGACAGATTTGGTTACGGTCAATTTTTCATTAATTCACTTGAAGATGGTCTAAATTATTATTCCATGTAAATGGGTTTTAGATTGTTCTTAGTCTCAGATTCGTATTATTTAGTGTCAAAGCCTTGATTATTCTTGAAATTAGGTGTTATCTATCCTTTTCCCTTTGAATTCAATTATTTTCATTGGTTCTTGTGTTCTTCCATCTAAAGAGGCTCTAACTTATATGATCTATTCTTCTCAACTCCTATCAATTTATTTACATTTCTTACCTTAATTCTTGTTTACTATTTGCATTTATACATATAGTATGCAAAAAAGTAAAAAAAATAAAGGAAAATAAAAAAAAGAAAAAGTGATATTCCTACCTTCAATATTTTGTTGAAATTTTTGTGATCAAGTATTAACAAGTCTTTCCATCTTAAATGGGAAAAAATTCAAATCCGAATGTATTTGATTTCATAATTCTTTTACCTTGTTTTTAACCATTTTCTTTGTTTCTATAGTTGATTCTTAAATTTTAAGTCTTTTGGTTTATCAATTTCTTATTCATTTGTTTGTTGTTATTGTCCTTAATTTTATTTAATCTTCCTAGCTCCATTTGTTATTATTTTTCTTTTTAGTTTAATTGTTGCTCACTTTTGTTTTAGTAGGACCATTGATAAAGTTCTTTTTAAAATGTTCGCAAGGTGAAATTTGAGTTGTAAATGGCAAGAGTAGTGAGCACAATTTCAAGAAAAGATAGAACTGAGTGAAACACGAGATATTGAATGTCATATTAAGCATGAATATGTGAGGGAGTTTGTAAGTTAAACTAATTCCATTTTTATCACTAAAATATTCTTTTGTTAAATCACTTTGATTAGTGATGCAAATAAAGATGTGGATCTTAAGTTATTCATGAAGGCTATCCAAGAGTAATTCAAGGCTCTTAATATACATTTAAATAGCAAGGAAACTCAAACTAGATCTGAATCTCTCAACAAATCTATGTTAGAGGGTAAAGAAGGGGAGAGCTCAAAATATGAGGAGATTGGATCGAGTAGAGGTGCAAAGCTATTGCAACACGTGATAGTGGTTTATCGAGTATCATGATGCTGATTCCTACCTTTTAAAGGTGGAATGACCCTAAGTTGTACTTGGAGAGGGAGCAAAAAGTGGAACATGAATTTGAGTGTCACAACTATTTTGAGAAAAAGAAAAAGATGAGACTAGCAGTGATCGAATTCATGTACTGTGCTAGTATTTGGCGGGATTAGTTGGTTCTTAACAGGTAAAGAAATGGTGCAAGAATTTTTTCTCACTTAGGAAAAGATGAAGTTAGTGATGCATAAAGGTTCTTCCCTATTCACTACAACGGGTATTAATATAAGAAGTCGTAAGAATTGACCTTAGAATATAAAAACATGGAAGACTACTACAAGGACATGGAGATAGCAATGATTAGAATTAATGTTGAGGATGACTTCAAGGTTACCATAACGAGGTTTATTAGTGGGTTAAATAAGGAAATAACTTGTATAGTTGAGCTGGAGCATCATATGGAGATGGCATATTTGCTATACAAACTATCAAAGTGGATAAGTAATTAAGATCTAGAAGTTATTTAAGTTTAGTTCGAATTCTTCATGGAAGTCCAATTGGATGGAAAACAAGCTAGCCCTTAAGTTTAAAGAGAAGGTCAAGCATAAAGAGATGGATACCTTGTACAAAGGTAAATCCAAATTTAAACCTTCTTCTAAACCTTGTGATATTAAATGTTATGGGTGTTAAGAATTTGGTTATATTATTTTAAAATCCCTAGATATGATGGCTATAATGATAAGGGACAACGATGATATGTAGAGTGTAAGGCTAAGTGATGAAGAGTTGTCATTATCGGTAGATGATATTGATGTGGAGATTAAGGAACCTATGTATGGAGAGATGTTGGTCACTAGCCATGCTCTTCATATTTAACTTAAAGAGGATGATGATGAGTTCTAAAGGTAACATATTTTTTATATATTATGTCATATGAACAATAAGATATGTAATATTATTATTGATAGTGGTAGTCATACTAAGATTGCTAGTACTTTGTTGGTTAAGAAGTTAAGATTACCTACTTTGAAGCATCATAAGCCTTATAAGTTGTAATAGCCTGATAAGTGTGAGGAGATTAAAGTTATAAAGTAGATGTTGGTGTTTTTCTCTATTGTTAGTCATAAGAATGAAGTGCTATATGATGTTATACCGATACATGCAACTCATCTACTATTAAGGTGACTGTGGTCATTTAATTGGAGAGTGATAACATCCTAAATATACATCTTTTAAGCATATTTTCATAATGATTATCTTAAGTTTCAAGAGAAATTCTATGCGATTTGGGTACATATTTAGTTCATTCTTGAACAAGATATTGCTTACGATGCTTTAGATAACTGTATATCTTTTGTAGGACTTTGTGAGAATTTGTTTAAGTTTTATAGGATTTGGTGAGATTTTAATGCATTTGTAGAGCTAGAAAAGATGTGGAATCAAGTTGGAGAGTTTTAACATCAAGTTAGGAAGCTCTACATCAAATTTCAATACCATGTGACAATCTGTGAAGATTGCATAAAGAGAAGCGTAAGAAAATCTTAAGCAAGCATTAGCTTTAATGTAGGGGATTTTTGTGAGATATTAGATGCACTTTTAAAGTTGGAATTGTAGTGGAACTAATTTAGGGAGTAAAAACATCATGTTATTGAGTTTTACATAAAATTCAAGGCCAAAGGATGAGTATAAAAAAGTTATAGCAAAAAGAATGAGAAGATCCCAAAGTTGGAAAAGCTAGAGAGGGCCACGCCCTCTAGTCATGAGCCTAGTGTCACCCTTTTTGTATTTAAGCAATTTTGGGATTTTCCTCTCATGCACTTGGTTCCATAAAGCCCATGAGCTACCACCAATACCTTAAGGATGATTCTAAGCCATATAAACAAGGATTTGAGCAAGATTGAAGGAGGGATTGGATCCAAGAAAAAAGAAAAAGTGAATATCAAGAGGATTTTCCAACAAGAATAAGGGAGTCAAGAGACTCAAGAACCTTCACCATGAGCTTCTTCATCCCTACTCTTTTATTTATTATTTTTATTGTTTTCTTTATGTTTGGAACTAAATTTTCTTGTAGGATTTAGATTGATATGAACTTTAGGATGTATTATTCATTGTTTTCTTGAATTAACATTGAATTTCCATTTGGTAATTGTTGTCGCCTGCAACCAAATTAATACCAACTCTAGAAATAAAATATGTAGTTAGCGATGAGTTGAGATCATTCCCACGAGGAATCTGAT
>JAOXYD010019735.1:0-14678 GCA_028565735.1 Pinacopodium congolense
TTTTGTTATCATCAAAACCAAGATTGGAACCTCCCTTGGTTCAACAAAAAGTATCATGAAAATGTGAGAACCCTTTTCAAACATTGATTAAGAATAAAGTTTATGACACTTACACCTTAAATCATTTTCCTAAACCTATCCAAACTTGATCTTCACTCTTGAACATCACTTGATCTTCAATCCTTTTCCATTCTTGAACATCCAATGCTTGAGCTCTTCTTCCTTAGCTCCATAATTATATTCTTGTACTTTAAACATTAACCTACCTTATAAATACATAAAAGCTTAAACATTAGTAATAATAATGCTTTGTCATCATCAAAACACATTATTGGAACTACCTTGGTTCAAAATTATCCTTTAGCTTGATATCAAATTCATGAAAAAGTAAAACACACCAAATAAGTCTTGGTTTACATCTAGTTGTGCCATCAAGTGCTTTAAAGCTGCATGGTCACTATAAACAATGAATTTAGACACAATCAAATAAGATCTAACCTTATCAATAGCAAAATCAACCACAAACGTCTCTTTTTTAGTGGTAGTGTAGTGGTGTTGTACATTGTTCAAGGTTCTGCTTACATATTAAATGGAGTGAAAAAACTTACCTTACCTTTGACCTAACATAACTCTTACTGTAAAATCACTCGCATCACACATTAGCTCGAATGGAAGAGAACAATTAGAAGAAATAAGTATAGGAGCAATCATAGGTTTTCCTTTAATAAATAAAAAGATGTCGTGCAATTATCATCAAAGTCAAACACAACATCTTTTTCAAGTAGATTAGTTAGAGATCTACCAATCTTAGAAAAATCTTTAATTAAATGTTAGTAGAAATCAACATGGTTTAAGAAACTACTAATTAATTTAACATTGTTTAGTAAAGGTAGTTTCATAATGAAATTTATCTTAATTAGATCCACTTTTATGCCCTTGCTAGAAATTTTGTGACCAAACACAATGCATTCCTAAACCATAAAGTGATATTTTCCTAATTAAGTACAAAATGGGTTGCTTCACATCTAGTTAAGACTTTCTCTAAGTTTTTTAACCAAACATCAAATGAAGTATAAAAAACAAAGAAGACATCCATAAATATTTTAATGCAAGTTTAGAGCATGTTAGAGAAAATAACCATTATGCATTTTTGAAATGTCGCTGAAGCATTACATAAACCAAAAAGCATGTGCCTATAGGCAAATATACCTTAAGGATAGGTACAAATTTGTTTTTAATCTTTTGAAGCTACTAGAATTTATAAATAACCATAATATCCATCTAAGGCACAATAAAAACTATGTCCTGTTAACCTTTCAATCATCTAATCAAATAAAAGGCAAAAGAAAGTGATCATTTTGAGTGGTATCATTCAATTACCTATAATCTATGCACATTTTGTGCCTAGTTACATTATTGATGGCTGTTAATTTATGTTTTTCATTTTACATAATAGTCGTGCCTCCATTCTTAGGCACTACTTATATAGGATTTGCCTAACTAGAATTAGAGATAGGATATATAATACTTGCACATAGAAGCTTCATTACTTTATCTTTAACCACGTCCTTCATATGTGGGTTGAGCCATCTTAGGGGCTACACCAATGTCTTGCTTCCATCCTCTATAAAAATGTGATATATGCAGAAGAAGGGACTAATTCCCTTGATATCTATAATAGTACATCCAATGATTTGCTTGTGGTCTTGAAGCCTCAAGAGCCTCTTCTCTATGGTACCTATCAAACAAGAAGAAATAATAACTAGTAAGTACTTATATGGGTTTAGAAATGCATACTTTAAATAAGTAGGACAAGGATTGAGCTCAAGAGTTAAAGGCTCCTCAATTGATGGTTTGGGTAGTGATTTGGCTAGTGTCAGGAGAGGCTCATAAACTTGGTACTATGTCCAATAAGCTTACTTCACATAAAGCTCCTTATGGTCCTAATCCTCTTAAAAGCCTTCATTTAACTCTTCAAGTACTCCCTGTGCCTCTTCTTATAACAATCTTACACAAATAATAGAAGAATGATCAATATTAGGAGAGCATATATCAATAAAATTACAAGATTCAAGAGTGGATGGATGTCTCGAGGCATCAAATACATTAAACACTATCTCTTTATCTCGAAGCCTTAAGATTAGTTTTCTATAGTACACATCAATCATGGTCCTTACTATAGCCATGAATGGTCTTTTGGGAATGATGGGAATGTCACGATCCTTTTTATGTTAAGGACTAAAAAGTCCTCTAGGAAGATGAACTTGTCCTCTTTCACAAGCACATCCGCGTTGACTCCCCTTAGATAAGTAATGGACCAATCTACCAACTGAAGTGAAAATGTGTAGGTTTGATCTCTTTCAATCCAAGAATATTGAAAATATAAATAGGAATTAAGTTAATGCTTGCCCCCAAATCCATCAATGCTTTATTTATATTCAATCCACAATAGAGCAAGGAATGGTAAAGCTCTTTATATTTTTAAGTTTCGGTGGCAACTTCTTTAGAAAAATAGCTAAACACTCTTCATTAGGCTTCACAGTCTCAAACTTCTCAAGCCTCTTCTTGTTAGAAAAAATTTCCTTAAAAAATTTAGCATAAGCAAGCATTTTCACTAAAGTCTCAGCAAAGAGAATGTTAATATGCATCTTCTTAAATTTTTTAAGGAATCTAACAAATTGCATATTCAGTTGTTTACCTTGAAGCCTCTAAGGATAAGGGATTCTAAGTGGATTTATGATAGGATCAACAAATAGCCTGGGACAATCCTCCTTTGTAACTAGTTTTTTCTTTTCCTCCTTAATTTCTTTTTGGCTCTCTCTTACTTTAATCCCCTCAACTTCTTCATCCTTCTAACTCTCCTCAACTCCTTTAAGTTATTTACGACTTCTAAGTGAAATTGCCTTTACAATTTATCTCGAATTAGCCTTAGTGGTGCTAGACAATGAATTCAGAGTCCTTTCATTTAAGAAATCCATAATCTAGCTCATCTAGTTTTTAAGATTGCTATTGGAAGGTTCTTAATTTTACATCTGAACCTTCTTGTTGGAGATGTAGCTTTTTAAGATTGGATTTTTCTGTTAGAATGGAAGTTAAAGCCTTGAAACCAAGAGATGGCACTCTTTGAACATTAGAAGCTTATGGTCATGCTACCTGATTATTGCTCTAAGAAAGTTTTGGTGATTCCTCCAAGCTAGATTATAATTTTTAAGATACTGATCCCCTGTTTACCTATTATAATTGACCATATAATAGACCTCTTCTTACTCTTATGCAAAAGGATTTTCAACTCAACAATTTGTAGATAAGTGGGAGTCTCCACCATCATACTAACAACCATCATAACTCCTCATAAATGAGCTCACTACTTCTTTAACACTGTGTATCAGACTATCTAACTTCTTTTTGAAAACCTTCATCTGAGCTAATAATACTATAAAATTGTCCACTACATGAGCACCAGTAGCCCTTCTTAGATTCTTTTCTGTATGGTATTAAAAATTATTTATGGCCATCTCATCAATCAATTTGTAGGTCAAATTTGATGTTTTCCTCATTAAGCTGCCTCCTGCTGCGGCATCTATGGTGCTTCTAATCGATGGTGTTTCTTATGTATAAAAAAAGATAAACCTGATGTCATGTAGAGAACTTATAACTAGGACATCTTTCCAACATGTCTCTAAACTACTCCCATGCCTTATAAAGGTTTTCATTCTCATTCTATGTAAAGGAATTGCTTTCTATTTTCATCTTGACAACCTCAGCAGATGGGAAGAATTTGGCTAAAAGTAGCTATATTAACTCATCCCACATTGTGATTGACTCTAGATACAATGCGGCTAACTATGCTCTTACCTTGTCCTTTAGAAATAATGGGAATAGTCTTAGTTCTACTGTATCCTCTGACACTCCATTATACTTGAACAACTTATAGATATGAAGAAAATCTCCCAATGAGTGTTTGGATCCTCTAAAAGTAATCCCTTGAATTGAGATGCCTTGATTATAGATATAATATTATAAGGAATATGGAAATTAGTTGTTGTGACCCTCGGCCTCACAATGTTGGGAATGGGTTAGTTATTATACCTCATGGTCAAATCCATCATGGTTAATTCCCTTCTCTCGTTAGGATGTTGTATGATCTCTTCATAATATCTACAAATTGTGTCTCACCTTAAATAGCTCTTCTCTAATCACTTTTTCCTCTACCTTACTACCTTGAGCCAATTTATCTTCCTTGCACAACCTGTGAGCAGTTTTCTTAATCTAAGTGTCAAGCGGTAAATTCTTGATCTTTTGACTACAAATGTGCATAAACAAGATAAAACAAATTAAAAGAAAGCAATCAAAGGCACTAAAAATTAGAAATAAAACATGCCAAAAGAGAAATAATTAAATAATGAACTAAACAAGCAAGTAAACAAATGAAATAAGAAATAAATTTGAAAAATCAACACTATCTAAACCTAATATCTCATAAATAGGTCCCTAGTAATGGCTCTAAAAACTAATTGTGGTCTAACCTACACAAAATAAATCCAATTTTAACCTAAACTAAATCAAAGACAAGTGCACCTTATCAATAAGTAGTATAAAATAGTAAGAAACGGAGCATCGTACCACAGGGACCAATGTGTAAAATATCAAATTAAACGATGCCCAATTTACTTAAATGACTGAAGTTTTAATTGATGCGAATAAGAATTTAAAACTAATAATGACAAAATAATTAAAAGAATGCAAACCAAAAATTTTTAATGACTAGGACTTATCCAAAAGTAATAATTGGTTAGGGTTTCAGCGTTCAATAGGTTAATCCCTTAAAAGTGTGTGTTGATATGATTTAGGACATATTTCATGTAATCAAGATATTACTGATAGTCATAAAAATACCTTATCTCTTTTAAAGTCAAAATACCTATTTGGTTCATTAATAACTTAGAATAAAATGCATGAAAATTAAAAAGCTAAATCTAAGTTTGTTAGATTTAGGAATCCTTACACAAGACATTATGACTTAGTCCACTCTTAGATTGAAGTATGTGACACAATTGATTTTACAATAATTAAAACCCAACGTTCATGGACTTCTAATTACCTAATATTTTAATCTAGGTGATCAAGCTAAATTGGAAGAATTAACCACTTAATTAATGCAACAACTTATTCACCAAATCTATTCTTAACTTAAAGACTCTCTTAACCTCAACCAAATTAGATCACTCACAAATATTAATCAATAGAAACCAAGAGTAATTCAAATAAATCATATTCATGGAATAATACATGTAAAAAGACTCAATACAAATGGAAAAACAAAAATAATAAAAACCTAAAACAAAAATGGTTACTTCCTATTGGAATCTATGTATTTCTGCCACTTGAATGATCCTCCAAAGCCAAATTGCCAAGAAAAATCATATTTAAAAGAAAATTGTGAAAAACTAGATAAAAACCTAGCTATATTGATTTTTGATTTATCTAAAGCTATTCTCGATTGTTTAAAATGACAAAAATTCAGTTTATATATCTCCAATCATTGGCTACTAGGATTTGGAGACCTATTTTGAGTAATTTAATTTTGTTTGACCTTAAAAACCACAAATACGTTATGTATAGTGACTTAATAGGTGGTCGAACATCTGCTAAATGGCGCCATTAAAGTATCACAATTTAACTTCAAGAACAACAATTAATCAACGGTTCTTCAAGGGTTAAACAATGTTGTTCAACTCTCTAGCAGCCATTATTTAACCCGCTGTTCTAAACATGCCTTTCTCCCTTTTGCTCCAAATCACTCTTAATTCCTCCAATTTGTTCTAGAGTTATCATGTGCCTAAAATTATCAAGAATGGCTCTCAATTGGTATATTTCCTACATAAAGGGGTAAAAACATAGTAAATCATGCATTAAAAACAATGTGTTTTACCCATTAACAAGGGGAGGGAGATGAACTTAAGCATGACCTATCATTTATTCACACACTTAATTTATTATAAATCTTATGGGAGTGACTTAGATGTCTTATATTTGAATGATTTAAATTGAGAGTTGATTATTAATTTTGGTATTTTAATTGCATTAATATCTTTGATTTAGTAAGCATTGAATAGTTTTTAAATGACTTCTAATCTAATTTTTTTCTTTTCCTTCTTTTGTTTGATGTGAATTACATGTTTTTTAGGGACCTTAGGTGTATGATATCAAGTTTTAATGTTTTTGGATTTAGATTACTATAAGAATTTGGAATAGGTTGTAATTTAATGAATGAAAAGTATGTATCTACTTAAATAAAGTGAGAAAAACATTCACTCTGTTGACTTCATACCGATAAAAGGTTGAAGTGAATGAGTGGAGCTAGTAGTTATTTGTGATTGTGACCTATTTAAGCAACCGAGAGGTTCATAATAAAATGTTCACTTTAACGTAAAAAAGCTAGATCGTATTGCAAACAAACCAAAAAGGGTAACCAAGTTGCATAATCAAGGGAAATTTGTGACAAAATGTTTTCCCTTGCATTAAAAGACAAGGTGAATCCCTAAAAATTTGCTCCAATTCGAAACTCATGATTTTTTGTAATAATAACATCCTTGAAAAAGTTTTCCTGATGATCCATATAAGATTACTTAGATGATTGATATTGTAATTGACAATTTCCTATTTACTAACAGTGTGATTGTATGTGATAACAAAATTTTTGTTATGAAACAATTGTGATGTGTGAGCTAAATAAAAGGAATTGATTATTTTTTAACTCGATTAGTTTCAACTCTTGATCGATATTTTATTAAGTTGATATTTAAGTCATTTCTTGAGGAAAACTAACAATTCAAGTGTGGGGTATTTGATAGCATCCTAATTATACATCTTTTAAGCATGTTTTTATAACAATTATCTTAAGTTTGAGGGTCAATTCCATTTGGTTTAGGTGTATATACATTTTATTCTTGAATAAGATGTTGCTTAAATTGCTTTAGATGGTTGTTTATGTTTTGTAAGACTTAGTAAGCTTTTTAATGTACTTCCAGAGTCAGAAGAGATATGTAATTCATTTGAGGAGTTAGAGCATCATGTTAGGAAGTTCCACACCTAATATCAAGGCTATAGTACATGACACGAATAGTGTATTAAGAAAAGGGAAAAAGAATCTAAAACAAGTGAAATCTCAATTATAGGTGAAATCGCTGAGATATTGGATGCAATTCTGAAGTTTGAATTGTTATGGAATCAATTGGAGGTGCAAGAACATCATGTTATTAAGTTCCGCATAAACTTTCAAGGAGAAAGGACAAACGATGAAGATATTATAGTGAAAAGTCTTAGAGGAGGTCAAAGTTCAAAAAGATTTAGAGCTGACAGGCAAGCTCATTCCTATGAGCTTGTTCATGAGTTTTGGATTGTAGAACTTAAGAGTAGACTTATAGTCCTGAGTCTAGTGAGGAGCTTACTAGATCTCCTCCATTATTTAAGCAATTTTAGGGTTTTTGCTCATGATCTTTGGTTCCTACATAACCCATAGTCGCAACCAAGAACCTAGAGGTGATTCCTAATCAATCTAGTCAAAAGATTCAAGAATCTTTTCCATGAGCTTCTTTATCCTACTCTTTTATTGATTGTTGTTATTGTTTTCTTTATGTTTAGAACTTTTATTTACTTGTAGGATTTAGATTGTTATGAAACTTAAGATGTAGTATTATGTTATTCCCTTAATTTTATGTTGAATTTATAGATTTATCTTGGATTTACTTATGGAGTTAATGGCATTGGTTTTTTATTGTTATGCCAAACTAAACTTCAATTCCAATGGTATGATTGCATGTGTTTAGACTAAGAAATCAAATATATGATTAGATCAATCCATAAGTGATGCATATTGTATAGAGACCTAAATATAGGTTTTATAAGATATCCAGATTAGTTGTAAACTTAATCAAAATAATAGGTTCCATATAACAAATTAAGGCATTCAATTGCTATTTTAAGAAAGAGAGAACTTTCCCTTAACTTATCAAATTAAATAGAATTACATAACTCGAGAGAGTGTGTGATTTACCTTAGGCAACCCACAGATTAAGATGATTTGGAGAATTTATTGAATAGAGGTTGAGTGATGAATACAAATACGCCCAGGGGGATTAACAGTCTAAGTCTTAACTTCATTACTGCTTGTTGAATCTTAAGGTTTTATTTTTAGTTATTTTTTTAGTTTCAATAATTAATCATTCAATTAATTTAAGTAGGTTAGATAGTAAGGATAGGAATTCCCTAATAATCATAGTCCTGTGGATCGACATTATCGACTCACATTAGCTATACTACACTACGATAGGGGCACTTGCCTCTTTACATGTTTTAATAGTGTTTTTTTATGAATCTTAGATTTATATTTTTATTAAAATTTAGGTAAGTTTAGCATGGATCAATTTTCATGATTTATAAAATTATACCACATATTCTACTCTATTATTATTATGGTTCTCGGATAGTTGAACTGTTGAGCAATGAAAACATTATTTAGTGATTCCTAATTTTTTATTTACCTATTTTTATTACAATAATACTTTTCAAGTGCTTTTGTATGGCCGCCAAGTTTTTCATGTAAGAATGAGAAGATATAAGAACTCCTATTTATGAGTAACAAGGCTAGTTTTTTCTTCTATTTTTGCTCCTTTAGTCGTTATTACTAAATGACTGAATATTTGAGGGATGTACCTTTCTTGAATCAAATATAATTTCATTCTTTTATCCTTTATGCAATTTTCATTATTGTTATTAATGGATTCAACTACTTTTAACGTGAAATATTTTAGAAGGATGAGATACATGTAGTGACATGGCATCTAATGTCGTTTACGTTCTTAATTCTTCAATTTATCAATCTACCACCATTATATATGTGACTCATATAAAGCAATAAGTGGTTAGATACTGGATCATAGTAGAGTGGAGCACAGTGTAATTGAACGAAATTTAGAGGAGTGAACGTCAATCATCTTCTTGTTATTTATCGAGATATGACGAGACAGGTTAGGGTGCCCCCATCATAATGTACAGACTAGCAAGATAGAGGCACAATAGTGGACTGTAATAGGATTGTTAGGGTCTTAGTATACCACTGTTATATTCCACAATCAGGATAGAAGAAAAATGGCACCATTATGGATTTATTGATTTCTAGTTTTGGTCCCAAGCAAGGACAAGGGTGGTGATAAATGGTGTCAACGTGGTCAGCGGTGGATGTCGTTATGGGTTAACAAAAACATGATTCTTTTGTACCAAACTTTAGGATTTTTTTAATAAAACCTAATTGTAGCCTATTATTTTAAGGGTTGAATAAAAGAAGTCCAATATTTTTACTCTTGAGAACATAGGTGACAAAAAGTTTCCAAACCTCATTAAATATGCTTGTTCTTTTATGTTTCTCTCTTTACTCTTTAATCTCTCTTACGCTTATTTCTCATCAAATTGGTATCAAAACCTAGTTAAGATGGTGATAAACCTTGTTGCAAAGCTTAACATGATGAATTTTTTTGAAAACTAGGATTTTCGACTTGTGACATCGAAGAGTAAAGGATTTATTGACATAGTAAGGGATATTAAAGATGTTATGTGACAAGAAACTTGATTCCATGGACGATTTGGATTGGGAAAAATTAAAGGCATGAGTAGCAACTACTATTTGGTTATGTTTGATAGATGAAGTCATGTATCATGTGATGAATATAACATCTCCGAAAAAGGTGTAACAGAAGCAAAAAGTTAGTATATGATGAAATCCCTTACAAACAAGTTGTATATGAAGCAGAAGTTATATGGGCTAAAGATGTAGGAAGGAGGAGACCTAGTGCAGCATACCAATGATTTTAATCAAATAGTCTCAAATTTATTGAGGCTAGAGTTGAAGATTGAAGATGAAGATGAAGCCATAATATTATTATTTTTATTGCCTCTTTTATATGAGCATATGTTGACTATATTCATATATAGGAAGGAGAAGATTTACGTGGAAGGGATTACCATTGTTTTGTTAGCTCACAATCAATGAAAAAAAATAATGGTGAGTGCTCTCTAAGTGAAGGAGTGAAGGGTAATTAGAAGTAAGAGAGGAAGGAGAATAGGGATGGTTCAAAGAAAAGGAATTCAAAGTCTAAATCCAAAGGGAAGAATGACTTGTGGCGTCACAATTATAAGTGGTTAGGCCATTTTAAAATAGACTATCCAAACAAGGAGCAGAATGATGAGACGGAAGCGATAGATGTTGGAAATTCTACTAATGTAGTGTAGAGGGATGTCATGAAGTGCAATGACAAAGACATTTTTTTACTATAACCAAGTCAATTTATAGATAAATGGATTTTATACATGGGGTGTTTGCATCACATAACATTAAATCAGGATTGGTTTGATTCATACAAGTTAGGAAATTTTGTTTTTGTCCATTTGGGAGATGACAAGGCATGTGCAGTTTTCAGAGTTGGACAAGTCAAAATTAAAATGTATGATAGAGTCATTGGGATTATATGATGTTATACATGCACCAAAATTGAACTTAATTTCTTTAAAGATATTGTACACTAATGGTTTGGATTGAAATCTAATGTTGCCAGTAGGATTAAAGGAATTAAGGATTCATTAATTATGATGAAGGCACCAAGGACTATAAGAAACATTTACAAGCTAGTATGGAATGCGGTTGTAAGTAGAGTTAATGTTATGGAATCAAAAGATAACACTAAATTGTGGTACATGAGGTTGGGTCATCTCAGTAAGCTAAGATGATGGAGTTGCATAATTAAGGCTTATCACAAGATTTCTATAGATACAAGTTATATTTTTCCAAGTTTTGTGTTCTTAGTAAATAATTTAGAGTGAGTTTTAAGATGGATAAGTACAAGACATAGGGTATATTGAACTATGTGCATTTTGATATATAGGGATTTAATAAGGAAGTATCATTGGGTAGATCTCATTATTTTATAATAATTATTAACGATTTTTCTAGAAAGGTTTAGGTGTACTTCATAAAATATAAGTCATAATTCTTTTCCAAATTCAAGAACTGGAAGGCAAAGGTAAAGAATAGACAGAAAGGAAAATGAAATATTCAAGATCAAAAAATGGTATGGAGTACATGGAGTACATGGATACATTTTCAAGAG
Organism: Pinacopodium congolense; assembly: GCA_028565735.1. Taxonomy (NCBI): domain Eukaryota; kingdom Viridiplantae; phylum Streptophyta; class Magnoliopsida; order Malpighiales; family Erythroxylaceae; genus Pinacopodium; species Pinacopodium congolense. Next base: position 11,163 of record JAOXYD010019735.1, read on the forward strand.
TTTTTTTAAGAGCATGGTATTCAGAGACACTTTATAATGCTAAAGACACCACAATAAAATAGAGTTCCAATGAGATAAATAGGTCAATCAATAAAGAGGCTAGGGGTTTAAGGTTGAATATAGGGCTTCCAAAAGGCTTCTAGGTAGAAGTTGTGAGTTTGGCATGTTATCTCATCAATACATAACCATGAGTTTCATTGGAAGGGAGAACTATAGGGGAGGTATGGATTGGTAATGTACTCAATCACTCTAGTTTGAGAATATTCAGTTGTCTAGCATTAATTCATGTTCCCAGTGATGAGAGATCAAAGCTTGATCTGAAGTCAAGAAATTTTATCATTTTGGGCTATATGAAATGAGTACAGGGGTATAAATTCTAAGATCTAGAAGCAAAGAAGGTGGTGATTAGTAGGGATGTAATGTGTTTAACCAAGGGTGGTTCCACCTGATTTTGGTAATGACAAAACTATTTGTGATACTAATGTCTATTTTTTAAGCATGTTTGAAAGATAGGTGGATTGATCAATCAAAGAGTTTTGATAAAGAAATTGAAGAATCATATGAAGACTTGAAGTTTGAAGAAGAAGTTTATAACGAGTTTTATTTTGGCTTAGTTAGTGTAAAATGTACTTGTTTTTATTTTGGTATTCTCAAGAGGCTTTATTTAACTATTTATGTATATATATTTTATAATATGCATATAAGTGCTTAATCAAGAGGTATTATTTTTTTTTAATATGATTAAACCTCTTGATACATGTTAATTGGCTAGAAAAATATGCATAAGGTATTAAAGATAAGTTAAAGACTAGTTTGGTTGTTCAGATGTTTGGTTCTGAGGTCAATCGACTAAAAGATCTATTCAGTCAACTGAATACTTGATAAGAGCCTATTAGTCGACCAAATGAATGGATCGGTCGACTAAACACAGTGAAAAAAACCTATCAATCAACCAAACCAAGAGAACGGTCGGCCAAATATTAAGAAGTTTCCAAACTTAAGAAAGGATTGTAACGATATACAACGAGTAAAAACATTTATGATTTTTGGCCGTTGGACAAATGGTAAATTGATAGTATAAGTAAGAAGTTATTCTGTTGTGTTTATATACAGTTGAGATACAGAAAGTGTGGAGTGTGATATATTATTTTAAAGTCTTAAAAAGCTTTTATTTTCCAAGGTTAATTACTTCAAAGGTTTTAAGTATTTTATTGTGTGTGTGCATTTTTAAGGAAGGCTATCAATTATTTTTAGTGCATTCATTCATAAGCCTCTTGTGTTTAACAAGCAAAGAACTTTTCAATTGTATCGAGCGATAGTGAGGTTATTCTTGAGCCTAAGAACGAGAAATGAGTGAAAGGTTTTCCTTTAGCCTGTGAAAAAGGATTATACTTGTGACATTGATCATTTTCAAGTTTTTATAAGAACGAAAGCTCAACTGTGGTGTTAGGGACTGGATTAAGAGTAAGTGGATAGCTCTAAACTAGGATAAATCACGATGTACACTCTCCTCTCTCTATCTTTAGTTTTGAATTTATATTATCTTATTACTTGTTTAGGTAAATTTATTTAAACTTTCGTAATTGTTTGAAAGAAATTTTATACACTAATTCACCACCCTCTTAGTGCCATATCCATCCCATCAAATTGTTTGATAAAAAGTCCATGATACAAAAGACTTATAAGGATGTTAACCTAGAAACTAGAGAGAGTAGTAGTAATTCAAGGTTGGTATAAGGGAGATAAAATAAAATACATTAAATGGTGATAAGGATGAGAGTTGTAGCACATGGGTTGAAGGTTCTATAAGAGTTCTAGCATAGGGGTTGAAGGTTCTAGTTCACCTAATAGAGCAATAGTAAAGTATAGCCACTAACAGACACAAACATACTATAAACTCATTATGAGGTATGGCTTTAAAGATTTGATTTCATATGCATTTACCATTAATATTAGAGACTCGGTTTCTTTTCAAGAAGCTATAAATAGTCAAGAAAATAGTCTTTGGATGGGTGTTATAGCTGAGGATATGGAGTTTCTCTATAAAAACCAAACTTGAGAGTTAGCTGAAAATTCCAAAGGCGAGAGGGCTATAGGGTGTAAATGGGTGTATAAAAAGAAGCCATTAATATCAAAAAAGGACCAAGAAAGGTTCTAGGCCTAGTTAGTAACAAAGGGTTACTCACAATTTAAGGGGATTGATTATGATAAGATCTTCTCTCCTATGATTAGCCACACATCTATAAGGGCATCCGTAGCTAGCTTGGATATACACTTATAATAGATAGATGTGAAGACGACATTTCTTTATAGTAATTTTAAGAAATCTACATGGAACAACCAGATGGGTTCAATTAACTTGGACATGAACACTTGGTTTGTACATTGAAGATGTTTTTATATAGGTTCAAACAATCTCCAAACCTAAGGTATAAGTGATTTGTACATGATCAAACTTGGATATAGTAGCAATGAGTATGATTACTATGTCTATGTTCAAAATCTTAGTAGTGGTTCGTTCAATTTTTTACTACTATATGTGGATAATATGTTAATTACTACAAAGAATATACATTAAGAAGATTTTTGGAATGGAGATATGTAGGGTTAGAGGCTTTAAAAAGTTATGGTTATCTCAATATATGTTAGGGATTAAATTGATTGAGTTTTTATTGATTGTTTCTTAAATTGTGACCCCTAATTCAGTATTTAAATGTTTAATTAATGTTTACTAATGTTTAATTTGCAGGAATTGAAGATTTCATGAAGATTGGAGCGGTGATTTGGGACCAATACAGAGGGCACATGGCATTGTATTTCCTCAAGTAAACCTACTGTATTAGATGTTAGACAGACATATCCACTTTAAATCTCAACAATTGCAGCTTGGGCATGATATTCATTAATGCTACTATTTCCTAGTGTCAAGTGGGAGCCTGCTAAAGCTAAAAAATAGAAGAAAACAACAAGGAGATGAATTTAATTAAGGGGAATTCGATCTGAGTTGGAAAGGGAGGCTCTCCCTTCTCTCTTCATTGTGTTCTAAGTAACTTATAGGCTTCAAACACTTTCAATTCAAGTTGTAATGTGTTTTCTGAGTTTTTTTTTATTTAAGCTTGTAGCTGAGACATATATATGAGTTTCTAAACCATCATAGGGGTTTTAAAACTCAGAATCTTTATGTATTTGCACTGTTTTTAGATTAATCAAAGAATGTATTCTTAAGCTTATGTCTTTGAATGTTCTTTGATTTTTTTGCAAGTTGTTGATCAATTAAAGTTGTGTTTGAGTCTAGAATCAAGTTGGAGAGTTCAAGACATAGCTAAGAGTCGTCTTTAGATATTTTTGTAACTTCTAAACTTATTTTATAGTTTCTAATTTCAGATTTGTTAAGGCATGTTGCTTAAGTTGTATATTTTGTATGTTTTGATGAAAATGTATAGCTAAATCATTGTTATTGCTAAGGATTGGTGTATTTATGATTTAAGAGAGCTTAAAGGCATGTAAAAGGGTCTG
>JAOXYD010019756.1:0-14677 GCA_028565735.1 Pinacopodium congolense
CTGTAAATATCCCACATAATACATTCTCGAAAAAAAAACTCCCACATAATATTATTTTATTGTATGATGAATTATGAATGAAAACAAATGAAAATTTCTATATCAACATACAATATCAATAAGGATGAAAAAGAGAAAACGTGTAGGCACACTCCCCGTTCATTTACCTGTAAGATACAAATGCTATCAAAATACTTACATTAAAAAGAAGTTAATCAAATATTTCAGTTATAAACTACATAGATACTATTTCAATTATGAACTACATAGATACTAAAATTGACATCTTTTTATAATTAATATTTTTCCAACCTACTCTAATATAAGTTTTTTTAAAAAGTTAAAATGAAAATCTAGCCTTGTTTACTTTGGCTTTTATTTTTTGTTTTGGTTTCATGTTTTTCTAAACACAAAAATCGATAAAGAAAACACACTGATACAAAAACACACTTTTGTATTCTGTTGTGTTATTCTACATTGTCGTTTCATTTATTTCTACTGCCTTTATTTAGTTAGTTAAACCTGTTTAATTAATGCTTAACGCAGGTTTATTATTAGAGTATATATGGCATAGTTGTAAAGATTCTTAATTAAATAATAGAGCCCCGATATTTTTTTACTCTCTCTGCTTTCTCTCTGTACAAAAATCATTCATGGTGTTAGAGAGGTTCGTCGATCTAGCTTCGATCCCTCGTTCTATCTGGCAATAACGATGGGGCTTCCTTCTTGCACGAAGACTACAGGTGATTAAGGTCGACATCTACGATTTTTGGCTACACAGTTTATTTTGTTTTGGTTGACCCAGATTAGGATTTGTATTTTTTAGGGTTAGAGGCAAGGTTTTAAATATCGTATCGGTACCGATACCGGATTTATCTTTAAAATGGTACCGTACCGATACCGACCAATATCGGTACTGCTTCGGATAAATTTTTAAAATTATAAATTAATTCTTAAGTTTTATAAAATTTGTAAAATAGTCTATAAATGTAGTATATTGTATAGTTTTTAACTTAACTTTAAACTTAAAAAATGTCAAAATATAAAATTTGTATTTATTTTTTATTTTTTTGGTACCAGCCAGTATTGACCGGTATTTAAACTCGGTATGGAACAGGTCAGTTCCATTCCGTTTTCTGGCCGGTATGAAATGGAATTCAAAACCTTAAAAAAATGAAATGTTAACAATTTAAAATATTTAATTTAATTTTTAGTTAAAAATGTTTAAATTGTTAATATTTGGACTAAATATTTTAAAGTCTATAATTTTATTTAAATATATTTTTAAAAATTTTAAAATATTAAAGTAATAATCTACTTGCTTTTAACTTTTTTAGTTTTAATTTTTAAATACACAAATTATATTTATTTATATTTATAAATATAGTTTATCAAATTTAAAAATTATAAATAAAAACGTATTTTTTATATTTTATAAATAAAATTACCTTAAATAATATATATAATATATAAAGTAATTATCTTGTATTTTTTATTTTTTAAAACAACTTCCTGTGTTTTTATTTTTTTTCAATACCCCTTGGGTTTTCATAAATTATCAATGCACCCCCTGCATAGTAACTCTGCTACATCAGCATGGTCAACCTGCGACGTTAACACTGCCGCTACGTCAGTGTCACGTTATCGCAGAATAGTTTTAGAGGGTGTTTGATAATTTTGTCAAAACACAGGGAGGTCTGTGATATTTTCAAAAACACAGAGGATATTTAATAATTGACAATAATACAAGAGGTAAAAAGATAATTACCCTAAAATAAATACACAAAATTTACATGAAAATTCCCTAAATCATGGTAAAAATTACGAATAACGATAGAAAATTTTACTACTAAGAAACTGGAAAATTATCAGGAGAAAAACTAGACTAACAAAAATATACAGAATATTTTTGTCTCTATCTCCTTTTTTTTTCCCTCTCAACTCACCCTTCTCTCTCGTTTCTTTTTCTCCCTATATTTTTTTCTCCTATGCTCTCTTGCCAATTTATAGGCAAGAGAGCCTTTTTGGTTGTTTGTGTTATTAGGATAGTTTTTGGCTTTGATAATCATTGGTAGAGCTAGTTTTTAGCTTTAATAGGCATTAAAAGCCAAGTACCAAATTTGATGCCTACCAAGCTACTATGTTTAACAATTCTCCCACTTGAAAATTTGATTAAGAATCAATCATATCTTCACACAATTCTTTCTATCTTACTGCTTCATATTACTTACGTCTCTGTCAAGTCACAGGATGATCGATACCATATAAACTTGTTAACATTGATTGCCTTTATTATAAAATCTACTAGGTTGTCCATGGTATGAATTTTTTACATATCCATCATTCCTTTTTCCACTTTCTCACAAAGGAATTGGTACTGAACTCGAATGTGTTTTGCCTTTGAATAAAATGTTGAATTCCTTACCAGATGCGAGGTACTCTAATTGTCACAAAACATAACAATATTATCTTATTTGTGTCCGAATTCCTCCAACACTATCTTCAATCACACTGCTTCTTTACTAGCTTATTTAATTGCTACATATTCTTCTTCTATTGTTGGTGTAGCCACAATTGATTGCAGTTTTAAAACCCAACTCACAACTCTTCCAACTAGTGTGAATACATATCATATAGTAGATTTTCTTTTGTTAAGATCACCTGTATAATCAGCATCAACATATCCTTTTACAGTAAAATCTGATCCTCCATAATATAATATAACATTTAAGGTTCCCTTGATATATCTGAGAATCCTCTTAACAATATTTTAATGCTCTCAACCAAGATTCGCCATGTATCGACTAACTATTCCCACTACATGAGTAATGTCTGGTCTTATACAAATCATAATGAATATTAAACTCCCCACTACTGATGAATACAGTACTTAAGACATCTACATCATCTTTTCTTCATTATTTAGACATATATTTAAGGTTAATTTTGAAATTAATAGGAAGTAGGGTAGAAATTATCTTACAATTTTTCATGTTTAATTGCTACAAGATCTTTTTTTAATAATTCTTCTAAGAAAGTCAAATCTTCATATTATTTCTGATTCGGTGAATTTGAATATCTAGAATATTGTTTACCTGTCCCAAGTCTTTCATGTAAAATTCCCTAGCTAACTATGTCTTCAATTCTTTATGACGATCATTGTTAGGATCTGCTACTAACAAGTCATTTATATATAACAGTATGACTATAAAATTATCTTTATCAAACCTCTTTAAATATGTATAAGGGTTTACATTCAGTCTACTATATCTAAGGTTCATGAAAAAGAAATCGCATTTCTTATACGAGGAAGTCGACCTTTATTTTAGATTGTATAGAGATTTGTTCAACCTGCAAACTAAGTTCTCTTTCCCTTTTTCTTCAAAACCTTCTAACTAGAGCATATAAATTTATTGTTCAAGTTCCTCGTGAAGAAATACAGTTTTCACATCTAACTGCTCAAAATATAAGTAAAATGTAGCATACATCGTCAAGACTACTCGAACTATAGTAAGTTGAACCACAGGAGAGAATATTTCACTGAAGTCAATTTCTTCTTTCTGATTATATCCTTTTACCACCAATCTAATACGATAATGCTCTACTTGATCATCACCATTTCTTTTGATCTTGTAACCCCGTTTATTACCAATGAACTTTTTTCCTTGCGATAGCAATATCAACTCCCATATATTATTCTTATATAGAGTTTCAATTTCTTCTTGCATTGCTGTCATCCACTGAGATACATCTGAAATACTCATTACTTCTTGAAGAGTTGATGGCTCCCCATGTTTAGTTAAAAACCAATATGCAATATTTCCCTCTATAATATAGTTTGAGTATCAACTCGGTGACCTTCTTATGCGAGTTAATCTCCAAGTATCTGGGACATCAGATTCAACTGGTTCTTACTCGTCGTGCTCTGACACAGTTTCAGAAGAATCATTTTGGTTAACTTCCCTTTCCACTTATACTGTTGTAGTTTCTAGATTCTTTTATGAAGTTTCAACACTTTCTACTTGCTTTTAATTCTTATCTTCCATAAAACTAATGTTCCTGCTTATAACAATCTTATGGGCAATGAGATCTCACAGACGATACCCCTTCACTCCTTCAACATACTCCAAAAATATGCATCTCTTGGATTTTGAATCTAGCTTTGTAATTTCTTAGGCATTGAACATCACATAATCAGGACTTTCAAACATATGGAGGTTTAAATAATTCACTGGTCTACCAGTCCACATCGCTATTAGTGTCTTCAATTCAATTGCAATTGATGGATTCCTATTCACTACATAATAAGTGGTATTGACTACTTCTGCCCATAATTTCTTGTCTAGACTTGCAATTCTCATCATCACTCTCGTTCTCTCTAATAGAGTTTTATTCATCCACTCTACCATTCTATTTTTTTAGGAGTGTAGGCTATTATAAACTGTTGTTTGATGCCTTCTTACTTGTAGAATTAATCAAATTCTTTACCATTATATTTTCCTCTATTATCTATTCGCAAACACTTGATCTTCTTACTAAATTCGAATTCCACTCATGCTTTATAAAATATGAAGACTGGAAACACATATGACTTCCTCTTGATAGGAAACACCCAACATTTCTTTGAACAATCATCAATATATGATACAAAAAAATTTGTTCCTCCCAAGGACATAATTTGTGCTTGACATACATCAGAGTAAATTAATTCTAAAATTTCCTTACTTCTAAAATTTGATGTGTTAAATTTCAATTGATGCTACTTACTCACAATGCAATGCTCACATAAGGGTAGTGATACCTTTGTGAGACTTGGAAGTAAGTTCTTCTCTACAAGTATCTTCATTCCTTATTCAGACATATGTCCAAACTTTTTATGCCACGTCATTGCAGATTGTTCACCTGAACTAATTACAGCAACTGATGTCACTCCTTATTCCAAAGTTTCTCCCTTTAGTATGTACAGATTTGTAACTATCTTTTCTACTTTCATAAATACAAGCGCTCCTTTAATTGCCTTTATGATTTTATTCTGAATCTCAAATCTGAAACTAAGATCATCTAATTGTCTTACAAATAACAAATTCTTCTTCAGGCTTTTCACATGTCGAACTTTTTTAACAATATGAATTATGTCATTGTACATCTTTAGATTGATGGTGCTAATACCAACGATCTTTAGAACTTGATCATTGCAATTGTACACAGATTCCCTAGAAACAAATTCATATTAATGAAGCCATTATCTTTGAGAGGTCATATGAAAAATAGCTATTGAATTGAGAAGCCATACATCAAAAAATCTTTTCTTTCCTCTAATAGTTATAACACTTCACAGACCATTTTACTTCCATCATTTGTAGTGCTTGCATTGTTTCCTTGAAGAACAAGATCCTTTTTATTTAGACTTCAAAAATCTTTCTTCAGGTTCCCTTTCTTACCATCATTGTAGCGCTTGAAATTCTTCTTACTTCTAGATTTTGATCTACCATGATTACAGCTCCTACTTCAGCCACGTTCCATTGATCTCCCTCTTGTCATCGTCAAAGTCTTCGTTTGTTGCAAACTTATCATCCTATCTTCTTTACTCTTACGTCGACACTCTTTTTCTAGGATAACAGCTATAATATTTTTGAAGATTAGAGTGTCTGTATTATTTATTAAATTGATGACGAATTGATCGTATGAATTTGGTTGACCTTCAAGTAGAATTTCTGCACGTTCATTTATCTTTATTATGTGTTATAACGGTTTGAATTGAGAAAATAAAGTATTCAAAGTGTTTAGGTTCTATATCATCGAAGTGGATTCCGTCATACGTAAAATGTATAGTTTTCCCTTAAAAAAAATTGTTATGGATTGATTTGACTTCGTATAGTTTTGTGAGGTGATCTTATATTTTCTTCGTCGTCTTCTTATCTTCTATGCTAGATAATTTTCTATCAACTAATACTAGGTGAAGATTAGCTACAGTATTCCCATTACTTCGTTCAACTTTTCATCAGTAACCCTAGCTGGCCTTTGACTAATGACCACTAGATAATTATCTTTCTTCAAGATTGTCTTTATCTTTAGTTTTTATAGTGAGAAATTACTCTCGTTAAACTTTCAACGTCATACTTTGCCACCATTACTTATATCACAACTGTTTTATGAATAGTGCCTTTTAACAGGATGAACAATATTCTAACTTATCTTTTGATATAGATGATCCACTCTTGATGGCAACCATAAAGTATACAATAAGCAAATATGCACACTCAAAGCTGATTCTAACACCACTTGTTAATAAAAATTTGGTCTTTAATAACGTAAGATCGCAGTTAAAATGAAACTGAAAATAATGAAGATAAAATACACACATAGATTTTACATGAAAAACTCGTAATTAGAGTAACACCATAGACAAGGATAATTTTTTTTTACTTATGAGAAATTGGAGGATTATAAGGAGAAAAATTAGACCCACAAAAATATACATAATTTTTTTTTTGTCTCCCATCGTATGTATCTCTTTCCCATGCATGTTGTTTTTCTTAGTGAGTTTATAAATTTTAAAGTTGTGTTAATGTTATTCTAGAAAATGACTTTAAGAAATTGTTGTATAGTGAATATTTTGTCCCTTAGTGGAAGTTAAAGCAAAAGGCACTGTCCTGAAAGTTCTTCAAAACTCTTATTGCAATAAACTTAATGGGTTGATACCTTTTAAAGTAGACCATGACATTGAGCTATGCTCTTTTGTCCAGGTCACCTAATTTGAGTGTGGTGGATGGTAATTGACGTCCAATTATCGCATAAGATTGTTGATGTCCTGTCAGCTATTACATTCTTTAATTATTGGGCAGTAATTGCTCATGGAGAAAGAAATATTCTGCATGTTCCTAAATTTGAAGCAGCCAAATCCTTTCCTCCCATCGACATTTTTTATTTTGATCATTGTTTCGATGTTATCAAGGACAATCACAAAGAAGTTTGTGTTTGATGCAACTAGCATTAAGAAACTACAAGACGAGTACATTAAAAATTATTGTAGCGTCATTAGGAATATGATCAAACATCCCATGCGAGAAGAGGTGTTAACATCGTTCATGTATAGTAGATTTATGGCCACGACTTAACTTAGGACTAATAATTCTAATACAATCCACTTGGTGAAATACGCTTTAGACTTCCGAAGGAGGATGGATCCACCTCTCTCCAAGCAACATATAAGAAATAGAACATTTAAGATAATGGTAGCAAAAACTCAAATTGATACTAAAGATAAAGAAGAAAAGTTATGAACGCAAACACTATTGTTGCAAGAAGAATAGTTATAAGGAAGGATTATTGCAAGAAGAACATTAAGATATAAGAAAAGTTAAAATAGAAAAATGGATGGCTCGAATTAATCGGGATTTATTAAATCAAGTTTGATCTATTTTCTGAATTTTATTTATTCAAATCAAATATTTATTTTTCTCTATGTTTTAAAATATCTATATGATAATTAAGTTAATTATTTGAACTATGATTATTCGACGTGGTATATTAGTAAGAACAAGTTATGACTTTGGCAATAAGAACGATGGAGGATTTAGAGAACAATGTCTTAAAGAAGGCCACGATCGTGATTGAGCAATGAGGACACTAGAGGACTAATCATCGACTATCTCTCTCCAAGAAAACTTGAAGATAATAATGATGGGTTAAAGGTAGAAGTTGAACTAGTGCTAATGTTTAAAGATGGTGATGAGCTATAAATGCAGGCATTAAAGATTTTTCTTTTCAATTTCAAAGCTCCTGTTGTATCTATTATTAAGCATGTGGCTTGGTTTCACGGACCATATCTAAATGCACATTGTTTATGCTTTTAATTGTTAATAATACTCACTAGTCTATTGGGCTACCAAAGGTCGTGTTCCTAGTGTTATGTGGCCATTGTCAAGGTTATCAAAGGGCATTACTGGTAATAAAAAATTAAAATGCTAGTATATGAGACCCATTAATCATGTAAATCAATCATAAACTATATGTTAGAAGTTAATGGTTTTTTTAAAGAAACGGATTTTAGATTATTTTTAAATAATTTTGAAACACTAGCGTTGTTTTTAAACATTTATAAAACATTACGCTTTGACCTAAATGTTATAAAACATTAAAATATGACATAAATATTGGTTAAAGCCTTAAAATTAAAAACACACTTGTTGCTAATGGCCATACTTAACTAATTGATAATATGTAACAATCTTAAATTTTATTCTCAAATTTGATACCTACATAAAAATTTCAATTATAATTTTTTTTCAAATTTTAGTAACCCTAAATCATAATCAATTATAATCAAAATATTAATTCAAAAATAAAAGAAATTAAACATTTCTCTACGACTTCGTTGGTCCACTTATAATGGTGCTGAGGTGAAACTTGAGTATTAAATGATAATTAAACTCAATAATCTATTTCCTAAAAAAATTTAATAGAGAAAGAGGGAGTTGCCAATTCAATAAGAGTAATAATATATGAAGTATATCAGAATGATTCATACATCAAACATATATTATACATCAAAGAACTAAATCACCAGCACAACATTACATGTATTAAGTTCATCCTATAAAGCTTGTGACAAAACCTTATTCTTTATTGAGTGATAACTTACATTAAACTTATTCATTTAAGGGCTCTACTTGACCTAATAGGACTATATTTAATAGTATATCGGCCTATCACATTATCTCATACCGATCTCCATATGGATAGATTTATAATATCAGTAGAATCAAGCATAAGGTGCTTTTTACTCATCTATAGTACTCTGACACCATCCTAGTACTTCATTAATTATCGAGGATACTTTGACACCACTTCAGTGCCTAGCTAAAGCTCACAGGATATCTTTAGGACCTAAGATATCTTAGCACCTGCTTTACAGACAAACGCCTAGTCAAGTCCTTCTAATCTAATATCACGTCTCATCTCATCACACAAAATGATCATTGAATATATCCTGTCTTAGGTAAGCTACTATTTCATTATCACAATTTCAATCCAAATATACCATAACATAATATTTCATAATAAGACATTCTCATCATTTTAGTAACGGTAGTAATGATCATTAATATATGTTTTCATACTTATGAAGTCACATATCCACCATATAGTTAATGGGTCACAAAATGCATAAAATTATCACATACAAATTTAATTATGTAACAAATACATTCATTATCGCAAAATTAATTCTACATAAATCTTATATTAATCATAGAGTATACCAAATCAAATAATAGAAGTAAATCCTAATTAACTACTTACCAGATATCCGTAATCAATTGAATCCCAAAATGAAATCTGAACTAATAACTACCTCCTTTGTCACGATGAGAGTTGCTAATGTTAAGACAAACAACATTTCTCACTCCAGTCTTTAATAACTAATTTGAATACCTCATAATAAACTTGCTAGCAAGGAAATAAAGACTGTAAGAAGGAAAAAACATGACAAGAGAAAAAAAATAGCTAGCAATAAAGGAAGAAATTATAGATAACAAAAATCGTCAGATATGGTGGCTACTACCCTCATTGTTGCTACACTTGTCAAGCCCATATAGACTATTAATCTCCATTGACAATGGCAATAGACAATGAACATTAGACAAAATCAAGAGAGAAAAATTCTAGTAATGGAAATTTCTAGAAAAGAGATGGTATCTGAGAATTGAAAATGAAAAAAATGAAGATTTTTGGGTAAAGAGAAGGAAAGATGAGATGTTGCCTTTAAAGAAACTCAAAAGTTGAGGTTAAATGGAAACAAAAGAATATTGACCGAAAATCATAAGGAAAGAATAAGGAAGGGGGAACTATAGCCGTTGCAGAGAATTTTGGAAAAATATCCCTATTTCCACTTTTTTTAATTTACTTTAAATGGTCCAAAAAAAGGGTTAGGCTTAATAATGATTTAAAAATAGGTTGAGTTTCAAAGTGTTACAGTTCTTTCCTCCTTTAAAAAAAGTTAGTTCTTAATATTAACTATGGAATTTTAAACATGTGAGGATGCGAATTTCATATATCATCCCTTACTTTTCAAATGGTCTCACTCAAATAACGGTGAAGATTTTATAAAACCTATATAATAAATATTTTTCATTTCCTTAATTGTCTAACCTTGCTCGCTAAGATCTCTTCATACCTCAAATCTTAAATACAAGTATGAAATAACCCATATTAGACTAATACCATTTTAGTATAGGCCTATAAAAGACATCATAAGGGCATGTTCGAAAAAGCTTTGGTTTTTGGATTTGGTTTTCAGATTTTCTAAACACAAAAATTAATAAAGAATATCACAGACGTTGAAAAAAAAAACTTTAATACAACACAGAAATCAAGACAGACGACACAAAAATCTATAAAAATACACAAAATTCAATACAAAAATATAACATCTACAACCAAAAACCACAGCCAAAAGCTCAATCAAACGACCCATAACTCTTTAATTATTATACAATTCCATGTAACCCAATATACCTCCTTTGTCCTAATACATTGAGCAATCTCATATAACCCAATGTAGGTCAGTTTTAACTTCTTTTTTCTCCCAAATCAAACTATATCTGTTTAGTATGACTCCCAAAAATATCTTATTACCAATGTCTTCATACTCCATCTTACATTTATAGTTTCTATGTATTTTTTCTATTTATTCTAGACAACGTTTTAGACAATTATTCCCTATTTTTATCTTCTTCGTAAACTACTTAATCAATTCTTGTCCATGTAATAATTTAACCCCTTTAACGTGTTAACATATAATATCTTTACACCATCAATCTTATAACACCTCTAAATGTAGCATCCTAAGATTTGAGTAGTAACTATTATTATAAGCAAATTCCATCAAAAGCAAATATCGATCCTAATTTCCTTTAAAATTAACATATAAACTCTCATCATATTCTCTAATGTCTAAACAGTACATTGAGATTGCCCAATTATATATGGGTGAAAATCCATACTTAAATTTAATCTTATATCAAAAGCTAATTGTAAACTAATCTAAAATTAATAAGTAAAATGTGATTCTCATTATAAAATAATAGATACTAGCACCTCAATTAACCTTATTATATCATCTATATAAGAAGTCATCAAAACTATTTCAATGTTATCATACTCTTTAGAAGTTTTACTGTCATGTCTATTTTTTTTAACAAAAGCCACCAATCAATATTCTATAACTATTAAAAGTCAACTCAAATCCTCATTTTCAATTTCCTAATATGATTTTAACCATCTCACTTAATTTAGAGTTTCGTTTATACTATTCCATTTCAAACCCATATATCAATATTGTACATATACATTCATCATATTTTAATCTCATCGCATAGATTATCTAACAATAATTTTACGTCTTCCAATCTTTTATAATTACAAATTCCATCAATCAATATAATATTAAGTACATTGATCTTAAATCAAATCTTTTTCTACCATTCAATTCCTTAAAACAATAGATTCTATCCCCAAACTTTTCAAAGTCGATAATTACCACTAGATTAAGACAAGAACCTTTCTCTTCTATTTTAAAAAGCATGCTTTATCTTTCCTTAACATTATTAGTTTTATAATCTATATACCACAAGAAATCACGTCACTAGAACTATGATACATAATATTAATAAACTTTAAAAATCTCATGCCAAGAATGATACTAAGGACTGTGTAAAAATTCACCACCCTCTCGACTCTTAGTCTTGCACACATGGATACCTATGGACCCATTTTACTAAGATCTATACTGGTTGATAAAGTACATTTAAAACACACTCTTTCTTATTCACTTTTACCTAACTACCACATTGTTGGGTATAGCTATCTAATTTATTCCTAGGAATGTAGATTCGTCCTAATACCACTTAATGTAACACCGCTAAATTTTATTCCCAAATTCACATACTTTGATATCTATATAAAAATCTCAATTATAAAAACTTCGCAAATTTCAATAACCTTAAATCATAATCAATTATAGTCAAAACCTTAATAAAAAAATAAAAAGAAATCA
The DNA here is from genome assembly GCA_028565735.1 of Pinacopodium congolense. Lineage (NCBI taxonomy): Eukaryota > Viridiplantae > Streptophyta > Magnoliopsida > Malpighiales > Erythroxylaceae > Pinacopodium > Pinacopodium congolense. Next base: position 12,059 of record JAOXYD010019756.1, read on the forward strand.
AACATTTCTCTATGAATTCATTGGCCCACTTACGACGGTACTGAGGTGATACATAAGTACTGAATCGCAATTAAACTTGACAATTGATTTCCTAAAAAAATTTAACGGGTAAGGAGAGAGCTGTTATCCTAGCAAGGGAAACTAAAATTTACCCATTTATACAACACATTTCAAATATCATGTAATGTATATCACAATTATTTATATATCAAACATATATCATTTATTAAAGAACTAAATCACTATCATAACATCACATGCATCAAGTTCATCAATAAAAAGCTTATAATAAAATCTTATTCTTTATTAAGTATTAACTTACACTAAACTTATTCATTTTATCATAAAGTTCATCATATAAAACTGATAATATTGGATATATTCAATAGTCTACTTGCCTATCACATTATTTTATCATCATCTCATACCAATCACCATGTGGATATATAAATGTATAATATCAGTAATATTAGGCACAAGGTTCTTCTCCATGGTACTTTGTTACCACCCAATGCTTTATCAACTAGCATAGGATATTCCCTACCACTAAGAATACTTTAAAACCACTTTAGTGCCTAGTTGAAGTGCATAAGACGTCTTTGATACTTAGGATATCCTAACACTTGCCTGCTTTACGAGTAGGTACCTAGGCAAATCCTCCTAATTAAGATCACGTCTCATCTCATCATATAAAATAATTATTGAATATATCTTATCTTAGACAAGCCACTATTTTACTATCTTTTTTAAGTCTCTCTATGTATACAATTTCAATATAAATATACCTCATCATAATATTCCATGATCAAACATTCTCATCATTTCAATAATTGCACTAATTATCATTAATATCTATATGTTTTCATACTTATAAAATCACATATTCACCATACACTCAATCGGTCACAAAATTCATAAAATTATCACATACAAATTTAATCATGTAATAAATACATTCATTATCACAAAATAAATTCTTCATAAATCTCGTATTAATCATGCAATACTTCAAATTAAATAATAAGAATACATCTTAATTAACTACTTACCTGATTCGTAATCAATCGAATCCCAAAATTAAATCTAAACTGATAACTCCGTGCTATTGAAATCTACCAACATTAAGACAAATAGTATTTTTCACTTTAATCATCGGTAATTGATTCGATTACCTTACAATCAACTCGCTGGTAAGGAGGTAGCAACTGTAAGAAGGGAAAAGCACAATAAGAGGGGAAAATAACCAATGATAAAAGATAAAATTATCGATAACAATAATTGCCAGATATGCGAGCTACTATCTCATTGTTGTTATGCTTGTCACGCGCATTGAAGCTGCTGACTTTCATTGATAATGACAATAGACAGTCAACATAAGAAAGAATGAAGAGCGAAAAAATTTGATAGTAGAAATGTCTAGAAAAGAGATGTATAATGGCTAAGAATTGAAAATAAAAAGATGAAGAGTTTTGGGTAGAGAGAAGAAGAAGAGATTTAAGTAAATGAAATGTAACTTTTAAAAAAATTCAAGAGGTGAGGCTAAATGGAAACAAAAGGATATAGACCAAAAATCACAGAGAAAGCATAAGAGGGAGCCATAACCGTTCCAAAGAATTCTGGAAAATTCTAGCAACTTCAACTTTTTTTTAGTTTTTAATTAAGTTCAAACGACTAAGCTTACTAATGGCTTAAATAATGGGTTGAGTTTCAGAATGTTACATAATATCTCTTTGACGCTTAAACGGTTTCTGTTTCTCTCCTGCTGCCCCTGGTAAACTGATTTGCGACCTCCTAAACTCAGACTAACCTGAACTGGTTGTTTTCTCCTGTGAAACAAAACTTTTCTCCATTATATGTAAATGAAGCAATTTACGCGCTTATCGTCTGTTCTGTCCAGCATAAAAGAGAGTGAACAAAGATAAATGGACGAGTAGCTGACGACAGTGGAAAGGTTGCAAATTTGGCACGACGGCGTCATGGTTAGCTCCAATAGATGTAATAAGATAGCAATTTCTGGAGAATATATGCCTTCAATCAATCTAATGCTTGAGAAGTCTCAAGATTCGCATTAAAAGACTTTCTTGTCATAGAACAGCAGAAAGTCTTTTTGTCAGTGAAGAATTGGTCCATTGGGCATTGGCATCATGAAACATCGGGGCTTCTGTTCTCATTTTGGTTTGGTTCACTGAATGTTAAACTGTTGAGGCAGTTAGAAAGATAAGCTAACAAACAGACAAAAAGGAAAAGAATAGAAAAGAAAGCAAGAAAAAAACATAAACGACAAACCAATTAAGTTCATTTCATTTTAAGCTAAAGTCATTTAACTTACTGTTGAGTTCCGTATCAGGAGGCTTTTATTACAACGACAAAACTACGTAACAAGAATGAGAACATAAACCAACTGAAGCTACTTTCCATTTTATTTTTGTTTGATTGTCTCTTAACTCTGCATATTGAACTTACAAACTGAAAGAAATACACGGAAAGAAGAGGCCCATTTCCGACAGCTTGATCCCCTCCTTTTCACACTAGCTCGGAGCTCTTGGAATGCTTCAAACCCTAAAAAAAGAAAAAGAAAAATGATGAACTGCCAAAAAAAGGATGGGAGCTAACGAAAAT
>JAOXYD010019766.1:0-14676 GCA_028565735.1 Pinacopodium congolense
ACTTGCTCCCACTAACCTTCATATAGATACACCGATCAACGGTGTTCTCTACAAAACCATAAGACGTAATGGTATCAATAAATTTCAGATACCATTGTCAGGAAGCTTATTTCAATCTATAGATTGACTTATTTAATTTACACACTAACTTTTCCTTTCCTGTAATTTTAAAACCTTATGATTGGTTTATATACACTTCTTCTTCTAAGTCACCATTTAGAAAAGAGGTATTTACGTCCATTTGATGAAACTCTAAATTATAATGAGCCATCAGAGCCATAACAATTCTTAATGAGTCCTTCTTTGAAACTGGAGAGAAGGTCTCTTTATAGTTAATGCCATCCTTTTGAGTGTAACCTTTGGCAACAAGTATGGATTTATAGCTTTCAATGTTACCTTGTGAGTCATGTTTGGTCTTAAATATCCATTTGTAACCCACTTGCTTTTGCATCTTTTGGCAACTTAACTAACTTCTAGACTTTATTATCATCCATTGATTTCAACTTTTCTTTCATACCATTGAACCATTTGTTGAAATTATTACATTATATGGCTTATTTAAACGAGATTGGATCCTTATCAATCCTATATAGAAGATGTCCACTTGCTGCCACGTATTAAATCCATGACTCGGATACTTTGCAAGCATCTCTCTAAATTGTTCCCATGCCTCGTATAGACTCTCATTCTCGTATTGCATGAACGAGCCAATTTTAGTTTTCATTTTGGCTATCTTAATAGGTGGGAAGAATTTAGCTAGGAACAACTTCATTAGTTCGTCCTATGTAGTAATGGAACCAGGCTGAAGTGTAGACAACCAAGCTTTTGCCTAATCTCTAACTGATAGAGGGAAAATTCTAAGCATAATTGCATCATCAGAGACTCCATTGCTCTTGAAAAGATCACAAATATTAAGGAAATTTTGCAAGTGTTCATTAGGATCTTCTAAAGCTGAACCTCCGAATTGTGATGACCTAACCATTAAAATTATGTTATGTGGGATTTCAAAGTTGTTAGCATTGACTTTGGGCCGTACAATGCTAGCCATAGGTCTACCTCAATTCCCTAAAGCTAAGTCCATCATGGTTGGTTCTCTATTTTCTAAATGAGATCCAACAACCACATGTTCTTCATGATTCATTTTGACAGGATCAAGTTTAGTGTCACTCGATGCTCCTATGTCTAATGGATCGGACAATGTCGCATGAGCTCCTTTCTTCTTCTTCCTTAATGTGCGTTCAAGTTTTGGATAGAAGGCTACTGGCTCGGGATTGCGTCCCCGAGTATGCATACACGTTTGAAATAAAGACTAAATAAAAGAAAATAAACACAAAAAGCAAATAAGACACACAAGGCAAAATAACAAGCAAATAATTACAGAAAAATTCAAAAATATTATAAAACAAAATTTTACAAGTTCTAAAGTAATTGACACCAAATTTCCTAATATTAAGGTTGCTTTTATTCCTTGGCAACGGCGCCAAAAACTTATTGCATTGGTTAAGTGACTTTAAAATGACGGGTGATTTTGAAATGAGTTTACTTTTAAAACCAACAAACTTTTAAGGCAAGTGCACCTATCGCAAAAGTAATAAAGTGGAGTAATATTTCATACTCCAAGTGTGGAACCCATAAGGATAAAGTTACTTAATTACTAGGTTGATTGGATTACAATTATTTAGGTAAAATTTAGAGAAATTTATTAAAAATTGGAAAAGGCTTAAAATTGGCTACTTGGGCTTAAACACTTTAAAAATGATTTTGATTGCTTTTGAAAAATTCTTAAAATTACCAAATGTGTAAATTAGCTATAGATTAGATGATTGACGATTTATTTGAGTTTTAAAACAAATTTATGGTCTGATTAAAGTCCTTCAAAAAATCAAAACAAAGCTATGGTTAAGACTTTACTTTTTCTCCATTTAATCTTTTTTAAAGTTTGGTTATGCTTTAAAATCAAGTAAATGGGCATAAATTACAAGAAGGTGGGTTCTGAAAATTTAAGTACAGAACTCCAACTTTCAAAAAAAATCTAGGTTTGGTCATGTAAGTATTAATTTATGTTGCAAGGATAAACATGCATATAAACTCTTCTAAAACATCAAAACATCAATCCATAACATCAGAAACGATTAGCCACACGTTTGAATCAAAACATACATCATATGTATCTTAAACAACATACTATGAATAGATCTATAAAAATGAGCTGAAATAAATAAGTTATGAATTACAAAACGTGTTTAGAATCCTTTTGGACAAGTCTTGAACTCGTTAGGTTGATCTAGACATCACCACGGCTTTGAATCCATAAAATCTAGCAAGAAAATCAAAGAATATGCAAAGATATACTCATAAGAACTTAGTCTTTGATTTAATCTGAAAACATGAGAATATAATGAATAATATGAGTTAAAAAAACCCTTATGATATTTTAGAAACTCATATATAGGTCTTAGCTGCAATTTCCAATTTACAGAATTCAAAAATACAATCAGAAACTCGAAATCTAAGTGTTTGAAGCTTAGGCTCTCAAACAAGAAAAAGAAGAGAGAAGCTAGAGCTTCTCTCACTACTATGATCTGTAATCTCTTGATTCTCTACGTGTTATCTGTTAGTTTTGGATGTATGCAGACTCTATAAGCCTCCCCTCACATGCCAGGACACAAGGGACTTAATGAATATTACGCTAAGGTTGAAATCTGCAAGATATGAAGCTGAAATTTTTGACTTGGAGTTCAACGGCACCCTGCCTCCTTACAACGGCACCCTGCTCGACTTCTGGACTCTATAACAATCCCTGGATCATCAACAATGGCACCCTCTCACGGTGCCATTAATGGGCAGATCCAAGAGGTGTTATTTGATTTTTTTGATCCAATCTTCATCATTAAGCTCCATTCTTCAAATCAAACAATATAAGGCATCAATTAAATAATTAAACACTGAATTAGGGGTTATAATTCAACAAATTATCTATGAAAATCATATCAATTTGACCCCTATCACAAATTAATGGATAATCCAATCCATGTGATTAGGACTTGCATTTGTAAGGATCTTACGGTGAAATTGGATTAAAATTAGGTATTTGAAGGTGTAGGCAGGTCATTAATGTTGGTCTGCCCACCGTTAATGGATGAACAAGCCACCGTTTATGCCTTCATTTCTAGAGCATTAATGGCAAGCTATTCATCCTACAATAGTACCATTATAAGATGAACAGGGTGTCATTGAAGGACGAATATGGTATAAAACGATGTTATTTTACTAGTCATCGTCTTCTACCTTCAACTTCGTTTGAAAACCCCCTAAAATCGCCCCCTATTTTCAAATCCTCATAACTTCCTCAATTCTTAACCAAATTATGCGTTCTTAGTGTCCATTAATTGTATTTTTCCTCCTCTACAAGAATCTACCATTAATTCATTCTGAAAATCAAAAAATGTTTTAGAATCTGCTCTGAACTGATTCGGATCTATTTCTTTATTTCAAGGTATAATTCTCAATTGTCTCTCAATTTAGGCCTCCATTTTATCGAGTTTTGATATTATTATGTTCAAAATTTTATTAGCTTTCTATTAATACTAATTTCATTCAATATTATTATTTCTGAATAATAAAGAATATTACGGTCAAAAAAAGAATATTCTAGCGACCTTCGTCGAAAAAATTTCTAATTTTTCTTAACATTTTCTGACTCATTTATGGATGTTCATTGAATAATTTCTAGTTAAATAGCTCCTAAAAGGAAGAGATTGGCTTTCGATCCTATCCAATTTATGAGTCAAGATAATTTCGACAGGTATGAGGCATATAGGTGAAATGATTTTATCATTAAGTGTCCAATCCATCTGGACTTGGAAGCTCACTTTAACATATTTGGCACCTTTCAGACATTAGGATAGGAGTTGGTCCTCACACTTGCAAGTCCATTTTACCCTGATTTAGTTCATGAGTTCTTCGCAACCATCGAGGATAAAGAAGAGGCTGACATAATCAAGATTCATGCTATAGTTAGAGTTATTCTAGTTCATATCACTCGTGCTTCTATTTCTGCTATATTAGGAGTACCTAATGAGGGGGATGTCTTTGTTAAGGCTAAGGATACTTTCCATGGAGATTCAGTTACTTCGGATCCCTCCTTTTCCATTACTACTGCTAGGGATGCCTTATGACTGACTAGGAATGCCCGAGGTTATATTACTGTTGCTTTAGAGGCTTAGAAGCGAATTATGGTTGCCTTTATCAGTCGTAATGTTACGCCTCAAGTTAGTGGATTGAATGAGATACGATATGTTCGTGTATATCTGTTTATAAGATGCTATATGGATTAGGAGCTATCTCAAGGTTACCTCTAGAAGGATTTGTTATTCTGTCTATGAGGGATGTAGTGAAGATCAAGCAGTCTAGCAAGAATTTCTAGTTTCCTTATTTATTGACAAATATATTTAGGGATGCAGGAGTTTCTTTCGATTCTGTACAATCTGACGATCATACTCGTCAGAATATGATTGATAATTATGCTTTAGTATGTATTTTCCTAAGTATTTGACATGTGTTTCTTGTATAATAGGTTGATATTGTTGTTTTTAAGACTTATTTTGTACGTTTTTATTTAGTATAATCTTAATTATTGTTTGTTTATGATTAGTATTAGTTTAGAGTAAGTTTTGATTATTTTAGTATTTTTATTTATGTTTTTTGTGTTTAATTATTTAATTATTAATTTTGGGCTAGAATTAAATCTTATTGGTGTATTTATTTATTGTGTAGGGTAACTTGAAGTTAAAATTTAAAGTTGGAAGAAAGTAAAAAAAAAAAGAAGAAAGAAAGAGAGAAACTTGAAATGAAGAATGAAAATAGAAGAATGAAAGCTAGAGGACTAAGGAAATAATCAAGTATAACTTGGAATTTCATGCAAATCGAAGCATTAGTTTTACATGGAATTAAGGGTGATACTTCTGCCTAGAGTTCCTTGTTTGCTAGAGAAACTTATATGCATAGGATAGGTGAGATAGGAAGCACGCAGGAGAGAGCTTGACCCACTGGAGGAGAGAGCGATCCAAGTCACAAGACCATGCGAGATTGGCCGCAGGCGGGACACAGCTTGACCTGACCCGCTGGAGAGAGTTGGACCTGCATGGACTAAGACTTGTTGCTGCATGGACCAACCAAGAAGCCCACCAAGACCCAAGCATTAGCTACACAAGAAGACACAAAATAGCAAAATAAAAAATGTAGGATCCCTAAAAAAGACAGAAATTCAGAGATAGCAGCAAGTAGATGCGACAAAAATTAATTATCAAGCAGCAACCAACACTCTAAGCTACCACACGAGGAAGCGGAGATTCGGTGGAGAGAAAACAAAGAGGAGAAGCCACATTACAAGAACTACCACACAAGCTCCAAGCCACCATACAAGAGTTCTTTCAATCTTTATTTTTTTAGATTTATTTATTTTATTATTTTATTATGTTTTACATTTTGAAAGTATGGATATTATTGAATTTTTTTAATGAGTGTCTAAAACATTTTTAGGATTTGTTGTTTGAATTATTTGGAAACCTTTGATTGTTGATTTAATTTTATAAATATTTGAGATATTTATTAAGCGTAAACCCTACAACAAATCGAAAGAGTGAGTTAAGTAATTTATATTAGATGTACAACGAAAGTTGGCATTTAATAGACCTATAAATAACGAGGTATTGATTTATTAGGAAGAGATTTCGATAAATTGATATACTGCCTATAGGATAGCTTCATATCTAGTTAAATGTTTAAGAAAGGCTTTGCATGTCCAGAGATCCCAAAGTTAATCATAGATTATTTAACTAGTGACATTTAGTTGCATCTTGAGAGAGGGTAGCTAAAATATTAGGAAATCTTGGGTCAAATATAAATTAGATCAATTAAACCAAAATGGAATAAATAGGGATAACAACAAGTCCTATTCTTGAATTTTGATTTTTCTCCGAATTTTCGTTTGTGGTGTTGGCATTGGTTGTGTTGCTTGCTTCACTTAAAATTTTTTTTCATTTTACTTATTTATTTTAATTTTATTTGTTTAAATTGATTTCTTGAACAAAGTGTAAGCCAAATTGATAGGGTGTCTAGATACAATCCTAGTGGGATCGATATCTGTTCTTTACTACAATTACGACCCGTATACTTGTTGTTTTAAGTGTAAAACTAGTAGTTTGTTTTACAATCAACAAGTTTTTGGTATCGTTGCCACGAATTGTTCATTTTAGCATCTTGTTTAGTTTGGTTGACTTTGATTTGAGAATTTTTTATACTTTTCTTTGTGTGTGTTTAGTTCTATGAACACAAGGAGCACGAGATGGTCTAACGAGTTTAGTAATGCAAGGATTCAAAGAACGAGAGGCAATGATTCTGTTTGACACAGTGACAACTCTTCAAGCACAACTTTTAGCCCTTGACTGGCAGTTAAGTAACTTACAAGGTACATCTTCCTCTTTTATTAGACCTATGTAGTTTCGATGTGAATTCTATGGATAGAACAACCATGACAGAAATGATTGCTTTTTTATAGAGTCATAAGGATTTGAGCAAGTAAACTACATGGGGGCACAACCAATAGGTAACAACCATTATTCCAATGCTTATAATTTTGGGTGGCAAAACCAGCCAAATTTTGTGTGGAATCCTAACAATGTAGGTGGCCAAGTGCACGTATAAGAACCTCCCGATTTTCAACAAGATCACTTTGATGCTTAGGAGAGTAGGATAGAGAAGATGATGAAGTCTTTGGAGAGAAAAGTGGACAAGTTCATAGATAAATTGAGTTCCAAATTCTTACGCCAGAAGGAAGGTCAAATAAGGTAGGAAGAGAATCTGAATTGGATGGAGGCAAAATTTAACCAAATTATGAAGAGCCATGCTTCATCCATCCACAACTTGGAGGTACAAGTAGGTCAACTAGCTAATACTTTTCCTTCTAACAATGTAGGTAGCCTACCAATCAATACCAAAGTAAATCCAATGGAGAAGTTACAGGCCATCACAGTTATAACAAGAAAGGAAGAAAAGGATTCAATGGAGAAGGTTGAATGCTTAAAGGAGGAGAGTTAAGAAGAGGCGGAAGAGAAGGAAGAAGAAGAGGAAGAGTCGTATAGTGCTAACCTGGAGAATGAGCTGTGGCTAAGCAAGGTCAAGCTTGATGGTGTCTAGCAAGATGACGAGCCTCCATATTTATTTCCCACACCACTACAAAGACTATTTTGGGAGAAGGGCGATGTTCAGAAAGGAGAGTGGACGTTGGAGTTCAATGATGAAGCAATTCGATTCCACCCGCTAAAGCTTTGGAGCATCATGCTGATTAAGAGCCTACTTCGAGGGAAGTTGCTCTAAACTCCTTACGGAGTTTGAACATACTTCATATTAGGCTCAAACATCCATTTTACAATAGACAGTGTTGATATGCCAAGGGTCAAGCTGATGACCTTAAATTAGCATGCTTATTTTTAATTTGTTAGTCTTTGTGTTTATTTTAGTTGTGCTTTAATTTAAACGTATTTAGTTTGTTTGTTTTTAAGTTGTTTTTAACTTTAGCTTGTTTTTCCTTTTGATCTCTTGATGTTTAGGTGACTTGTGAAGCTTGAAGGTTTATTATGCATCATAGCTTGTTAGAAGACTAAAGAAAGAATATTTCCTACACCTTGGAATGACGAACATCGCCATAAGCCATTCTAACCTTTAATCTCTTTATGTTTTGTTTTTTACGAGTATTTTTTGCATTTTGATGTTTTACTTTCCACATTAAGGACAATGTGTTGTTTAAATGTGGGAAGGTAATCTTTGCATTTGTTGCATTTATATTTGCGTTTTTGCATGTCCTTTAGGATGTGTTGCATTTGTGTTGTATATTAGGGTGATGTTTTGTGTCATTTTGTGTAAGCAATGACACAAAACATCAATAGTTACTCATGTATCAATATAAGCATTTAATTGTTTATTTTGAATCTGTACTTGAATAAAAGTTATGTTGGGATTGGATTGTATTGTCTGAGGAGTAGTCATCAATAGTAGAATCAGTTTCATAAATATAAATAGAGTTGATTGTAGAGTCTGAGTTGTAATCAGATTCGATAGGTTCTAAATTTTGTTGATATGCTGATTGTAGAATAAATATTTTATCTTGATGTACTTTTTGTTTTCGTTTTGGACACTCATTTGCATAATGTCCTTCCTTCCATAACCAACATTTACAGTTTTTCTTTTTAAGTGGGCAATAATTTGATTGAGTTTTCGCTTGCTTTTTATGAGGATTACTTTGCCTATATTTGCGCTTTCGACAAAAGCGTTTTTAAGGTTTAAATGTTTGCTTTTGAAATCTATAAGGTTATTTCTTCCATTTATAATATGGTTTATATCTTTGTTTATAATAATGTTTAGAATACTTAGATATTTTATGCTTTTTTATATTTTCTTTTAGGATGATAGCCATATTGTTGAGGTACTTCGGCGTTTTGGGAACAACATAATCTTAGATTTTTGTGCTTTAAAGTTTTCTTAAGATAACTAGTTAAACATTGTTCAGCTAAGATTTCTCGTACTGTTGTAATAATTCCACCTAAATTATGTTGAATACTGCCCTCCTCGACTTTTTGGGTTAATGTTTTTGTGGTAATTTCATTTAAAGGATAAGGTAGTTTTTAAATAAAAATTGTGGTATATAAAAGTTGATCTAAGAGAGGTAATATGTAATAATATCGTTTAAATTCACAAATGAATTCTTCTAAATGACATAGATCACATATTTTCATATTATTTAAATTCCATTGTGCTTTTTTATATTCTTCTGCTTTTATGATAGCTGCTTGATTTACATAATCTTTGCCAAAAAATTCACGGTGTATTTCTTGTATAATTATATTGAATGCTGCATTTGTAGATGTTGCATTTTTGTATGCTGCAAGATTTTTAATTTGGTCTTCATGGTCTAATAGCTAGGAAAAAATGATTCCTTGTGTGCGATATGTTATAAAATTAAAGAATACTTCAAAATCCATTGATTCAAATGGTTTTTCTAATTAGGAGAGATATTTTATTAGTCCAATCAGTTACCGCTTCTTCAGGGTTTGTAATAAAATCTATATCTAATATATTTTCATCTGTTTGGGTTAATACTTTAGGTTTATAAATTGTGGGATACTTACCAATTTTTGAATTTTTTCAATAACAGCCATATCTGTTGAGATTAGCACTATCTGAGTTAAAAGTAGGTTGATATTCCCATTCTTGTTGATATTGTGTTTTTCTCAATCTTTTTGGTCTAGAGCTTTTTCTGGTATATCTTCAGGAATTGAATCTTTTTTAATTTGTTTATCTTTTGGTTCTTTTGTTGTTTCTGTATATATGTGATTATCATCTGAGTCATAGCTATAAATTACTTCATCATTATGAGTTATAGGATGAATAATTTGAGGTTGGTCTACTTTTAATTGTGTAAATAAAGTATTAATTTCATCTAATTGAGTTTTAATCGTATTTTCTATGTTTTCCATGATCTTTCAAGAGTTATTTTTTATTTTCCATTAGTTTCTTCTATGTCTAAGATAACAGATTTTTTATTTTCCTTTAGTTTCTTCTGTGTCTAAGATAACAGACAACTAAGCTAATTGTTTATGTATGTGATGTAAGATATCAGTTTTATCTACAGTAATATCGTTAATGTACGCTTGAATGAGTTTTAATTTTTCTTGAATATTGTTTGTAGTTTGATATACAATAGTATATAACGTTTTGATATTTTGATCCATTTGAGTTATTGATTTTTCAATTTTAGTTAATTTTTCAATAAGTATTTCTTGTTGAGAAAGGAATGTATTATTTACTTCAAGTGTTTGAGATGTTTCTAATTTTTGTATTAAATGATCTAATTTTTCATTTATATTCATGATTTCTTAACTAGCTTTGATACCATTTTGGGTTGGATTATTTTTGTGTGAAAATTTTATTATGTTATGTATGTGGAATGGTTATTACTTAGATGTCTCTGATATTGTAACTTTAAATATTTGATATAGTGTTTTGATAATGTTGTTTGATTTGTCTATATTTAAGATATGATAGACATTTCTTATACCAATGATAGGTTTGTAATTGTACTTCAATTTGTTTTAATAATTGCTCTTGTTTACTTATATTTTGACTGAATTGTTGATAATAAAAACAATCTTGATTCATTCCCCTAACTGAGATTTAATTTGTAATGCTACTTGTTCTTGTAAGTCCTATGGCACCCAAGAAGGGGGTGAATTGGGTATTAAAAACTTTTTGTAAACTCAAAACTAGAAACCTAATTCAATTGGAAAACTAAATGCAATCACTAAACCAAAATTGAACCTAATATGGGATGTTAATGCAAATATCAAAGTGAATGCAATAAGAGAGTATAGAGAAAGACACAAGGCAATTTTTAAGAAAGTTCACCTACCCCAAAGATAGGCTACGTCTCCCTTTCAACTACTTGTTGGATGATTCTATAATAATCAATCAAAACAAGTACAATCTTTTTCAAGGTAAAGAGTAACCTTTACAATCTTGATTCCAAGGGTCAAAAGAAACCCAACAACCATAATCTTATTCTAAGGTCAAGAGGAACCTTTTCCTAATCTTTTCAAGGGAAAGAATAGCCTATACAATCCACAATTTATCAAATAATTCAAATCCCCTAAATTCAAGTAGCCAATTACACTTTGAAAAGTGTTTCACTCAATGCACAATTAAACTAAGGGCTTATGCGTTCAATGAATGACATGAATGAATAATAACGACCTTGAAATCTTAAACAAACTTAGTGTGGCAGAATTTAAACACAAAAATGTGTATAAGGTCAAGCAATATGATCAATATGAGCAATTCACAAATTCTGGATAGTTTAAACACTTAGTGAATATTCAACTCAAACTACAAATATAAGTGCTTAAAAATCAATCCAAAAATACCAAAACAAACTTAACACCTTATGTGAACTAGCAGTAATGATTTTATACACCCAATTATTTTGAATAGTGATGGGTGAGTCCAGTGTAATGTTACTTAAGAAAGGTGGGATGATTGTGATAGAGAGTGAAAAAGGAGAGTTAATCTCAACTTGAACAATCATTAGTTAGAGGGTATGCATTGACTATATGAAGCTCAACATGGTGACTTAGAAGGATCACTTTACTTTAATTTTTGTGGATTTGATGATTGAGAGAGTAGATGGACATGTATTTTACTATTTTCTTGATGTATATTTAGGATATAACTAGATTTCATCTATTTAGAAGATTAAGAGAAGATCATCTTCGTATGTCTGGATGAGACCTCACCTATATATGGATGCATTTTAGACTTGGCAATGCACCAACAACTTTTCAAAGCTAGGTAATGGCTATTTTTGTAGATATGATTTATGATATTATGGAAGGTTTATGAATAACTTCTCAATCTTTGGTGACTCCTTTAGGCATTGTTTGACAAATTTGCATAAATTTATTCAAAGGAGTAAGGAATCACATTTATTTCTCAATTAGGAGAAATGCCAGTTCATGGTGCAAAAGGTTGAAGTTTTGAGGTATAAGATATTATGTAAAGGTGTAGAGATGGATAGGGCCAAAATGAAGGTCTTTAAGAAGCTTACACTACCAAGCAATATCAAAGTCCTTGATTGGGGTCAAATTGATATGATTTTCATGGTTAATTTTTGTATTATGACCTCTAAATCAGTGTTTAATTATTGAATTGATGCCTTATATTGTTTGATTTGCAGAATAGAGCTTAATGATGAGGATTGGAGCAAAAACATCAAAGAACACCTCTTGTTATTGTCCAATAATGGCACCATGAGAGGGTGTCGTTTCTGAAGAACAAGGGACCATTTAATCCTCTAGAAGTCAGGCTATAATCATTTTCTAAGGTATTTAAGCCAAAGTAGCCAATTTTAAGCTTTTTCCAATTTTCAATCAATTTCTTTAGATTTTCCTAAGTAATTATAATCCAATCAACTTGGTAATTAAGCAACATATTCCCCGTAGGATCGGCACTCGAAGTTTTAGATTTTACTCCACTTTATTACTTTTGCGATAGGTGCACTTGCCTAAAAAGTTCGTTGGTTTGAAAGTAAAATTATTTCCGATCACCCGTCATTTTTAAAGTCACTTAACTAACGCAATAAGTTTTTGGCATCGTTTCTGGGAATTAGTGACGTTAATATTAGAAAAATTGGTGTCAATTACTTTAGGACTTGTATAAATTTGTTTTATAATTTTTCTAAATTTTTCTGTAATTATTTGCTTGTTATTTTGCTTTATGTGCATTGTTTGCTTTTTCCTTAGTTTATTTACTTTGTTTGTTTATTTTATTTTATTTTAGTATTTATTTTGAATGTGTATGCATATTCGGGGATACAATCCCGAGCTAGTAAATGTCCATCTAGAGCTTGAATGCACATTAAGGAAGAAGAAGAAAGAAACTCATGCGACGTCATCTAATCCGCTAGACTTAGGAACATCGAGTGATACTGACACTGAACTTGATCCTGTCAAGATGAATCCTGAAGAACAAGTAGTTTTAGGACCTCAATTAGAAAATAGAGAACCAACCATGATGGACTTAGGGGTCGTTTGGTATTGCTATAGGTTGTGGTTTTTAATTGTAGTTTTGATATATTTTTATTGATTTTTGTGTTTTGTCCTCGATTTCAGTGCTATATTAGTGTATTGTCTTTTTCGATTTCTGTGTTTAACAAAACAAAAAACCAAAACCCATTTTAAAAACTATACCAAACATCCTCTTAAATTGTCTCTAACATTTATAAGGGTATCACTTGACCCCATAATATTTGTAAAACAATTTTACTTTTTAACGTTTACAAAATGATATAAATTATCCATTTAATACTAATTTCATTAAAATTTTATTAATTATTTATTAATAATTAGTTAATAGTTTATTTATAGAATATTAATAAAATTAATATATATCTAACAATATCTTAACATAATTAATGTTAAGAAAGTAAAATGTATTATTTTGT
Organism: Pinacopodium congolense; assembly: GCA_028565735.1. Classification (NCBI taxonomy): domain Eukaryota; kingdom Viridiplantae; phylum Streptophyta; class Magnoliopsida; order Malpighiales; family Erythroxylaceae; genus Pinacopodium; species Pinacopodium congolense. The sequence goes on from JAOXYD010019766.1 coordinate 13,052, forward strand.
AAATATTATGAGGTAATATGTACCATTTTGTAACGTTAAGAGGCAAATTACTTTATTTTACAAATGGTATAGAATAAAGTGATACTTTAAAAAACGTTAACAGTCAAATTAACTTATTTTTTAAATATTAAAAAATAAAGTGAACCTTTTACATTTGATGTTCCTTTAACCATGTTTTATAGGATACGAGTTATGGATATTGAAAGCTAAGCCCAAATCCAAAGAAGATCCCAACCTACTCATTTTGCGGTAGCCTCCTCTGCTCTAATGAGAGTAACATTACAAATGAGCCCATCCTTAATCCAATTCCTTCTGTCTCTATTATGCGTTTTCTTTTTAATTACATGGCGGATGAATTTATCATTTTCTATAATTATTTTTTGAATTAAATGTTTATATTACTCTTTTTTATATTAAATAATATATATAATAATAATAATTTAACTGAAAAATAATAATAGAAGGTAACTGACTATGTAATTAATCCCTGTTTATTTTTTGTCTTAAATTGTCATTAATTTTTTGATAATGAGTATGTTCGTATGTGAGCAAGGTTATTAGTTTCTTCTTCACCCCTAAGACGGTCTAAATATGTAACGTGTAAAATAGTTCCAATAATATTATAAGACACTTAGATGTATAAATTAGTCACGTTGATTTATTTAAAATATATAGTTAACGAGTTATTAATTATTCTAAAATATTATTTAATACATATTTTAAAATAATTAGGGTCAATTCCCAAGTCATTAAAAAATGCATGATATGTGATAAAAGCTTTTAATGTTAAAAAAAAAAAGAGAGGCAAACTTCAAACTTCAATTTAAATCTTGATACATTAAGCCCACATCCCAAGAAAATCCCAACATTCTCATTTTGCGGGAGCCTCCTCTACGTCAGTGACTGTTACCTTACAAATGAGCCCATCCTCAATCCAATTCTTTTTCTATTATGTCTTTTTTTTTAAATTATATAACCGAGGGATTCATAATCTTTTATTGTCGGTTAAAATTTTATTTTATTCTTTTTATATTAAACAACAAAATATATTTAAAAAATAATATAATATTTTAATCGTCAAATAATAATTAAAGGTATTATTTTAATCCATTTTCTTTTTTAGACTTACAATACGTAATTTTTTAATGATGAGTATGGTTTCAATGTGCGCAACTGCGCAAGGATATTAGGGAGTTCTTCACCTAGATGTAAAATAGTTTCAGTGATGTTATAGCATGTATAATTTTTTCGAGTGATTTATTTAAAATATACAGTTAATTAGTTATTAATTATTCTAAAATATTATTTAATTAATATTTTAAAAATAATTATGATCAATTCCCAAGTCGTTAAAAAAATGCATGATAGGCGACAAAGGTACCAAAAATAATACCTTTGGTAAATGTACTCGTAAAATCTCAAAGGAGTTGTAATTTCTCTATTTTAATGTTGTAAAAATCGGACCGGATATTAAACTGATAAAGAAAGTGGTTAAAAGTTTAGAGGTTCAACCAGTATAAAACTGTTATAAAATCGGTATTGAACCGATATAAAATAATAAGATGTATAAATTGTTAATCTATTTTTTTGTTAATCTTTTACTAATTTATAATATTAAAATATAT
>JAOXYD010019777.1:0-14675 GCA_028565735.1 Pinacopodium congolense
TGAATACGGGAAGACTACTTATAGAAACTATCTTAATCCTCGAGAGACTTTAAAAGGTTAGCAATTGCTTCCTTCTCTTGTTGAAGAAGGAAAGAATTGCTAGGATTGGACCTAAGTTGATTCTAAATCTAATTAAAATTGACTTGATTGATATTAACTCTCTCACGTAGGTTACTCACCTTTTGAATGTTTAAAGTATTTGGTTGTATTGCTTATATGTTGATAACATCTCAAAAGAGAGAAAAGCTTAATGATAATAAGGTTAAATGTATACGTATGGGCTATAAAATGAAAACTAAAAGGTATCAATTTTATAATCTTATTTTGAAGAAATTACTAACAAGCTGTGATATAATGTTTGATGAGAATCATAGATGGAATTAGATTGAGATGTAGAGAGGTTTTGGATTTATTCAAAATGATGGGTGAATTTATGAATTAACCAACGAAGGTTATAGAAGATGGTGATGCTCATAGTAGTTTGAGTCCTTCAACACCACGTACCTATGGTTTTAGCTCCTTTAACTTAGATTTATTAAGCTCTTCTTCCTTAAACACACTTAAAAAAAGAAGAAGAGATATTTGGAAATGATTTATCAAAAAATAGCACAATGTCAAGTAGTATAAATTAAAAAACCTAGCTACTATAAAGATGTTACAATGTTGAAAGAGTGGTGTAATACCATAGATGTAGAAATACAGGCCTCAAAAGAAAACCATGCCTGGGAAACGGAAAAGAGATTGTAGGATTAAAGTATATTTTCAAATTAAAGCATAGATCGGATGGTTTAATTCTAAAGTATAAAGCACGCTTTAATGCTTGAGCATATATGCAAATAAAAGGTATATATTTCATTGATACTTTTTTCTCCAGTAGCTAAGTTTGACATTATTCATACTATTTAAGCTATAATAGCTTATAATAAATGGCTTGTCTATTAATTTGATGTCAAATAAAATTTTTAAAGTGACTTTTGGATGAAGAATTGTTTGTAGAACAACCAATAGATAATGAAGTTAAAGGTCAGGAAAAAGAAGGTGTATAGATCTATAAAGCTTTTTATGGCCTCAAGCAAGCACCAAGAGTTTGATATGAAAGACTACTGTAGTAAGAATGGTTTTCAAAGAAGTACGGGTAAACCAACTTTATATGTTAAAATAAAGGAAGCTAATGAAGTACTTATTATGTGTCTTTATGTTGATAATTTAATATATACTGGAAATTATGTTACTTTGATAGATGAGTTTAAAAGTGTGATGATAACGAAGTTTGATATGATTAATTTACGTAAGATGAATTGTTTTTTTTTTTAGTCTAGAAGTGAAGTAATGTGATGGTGGAACTTTTCCCTATCAATACCCCTACACTTGAACTATTGCTTGTCCTAAAGAAATGACTTAAACATTCTACTTAAATAACATTGATCAAAATTCAGGAGTTAATTGGGTATGAATAAAAACCAATCAATGCCTTTAATCTAATTCATAAATCTTAATCCCATTATGACTAAAAACTTGATTAGCACATGCAAATCACACAAAGTTAGTTAAAAAGAAACCCTTAAGACATAATATCAAGCATTTAAGTGATTTCATATAGCTCATCATATGAATATAATCAAGGATGTTCCAAATAAGAAAAATAAACACAAATTCAAATTTTGAGAATTTTATAGGTCACTTAATATTGTTACACGATGTCAAATACCTTATTATGAATGAATCAAGTTACTCAGTTAAGATACTCCTTTTTAGCTTATTTAAGATGTCATCTAAGTTTTTGATATGAAGGTGAACATTTTGTTATGAATACCCTGCTTAACACCCTGCTTACTAAGTTAGATCACACTCTCAAATGGATACTAACACTAGGCATAAGTTTAACTTTCCATTGGATAAAAGAAAATGGAGTAAATTTTGCTCACTTATTCATAATATAAACACACTTTAAAAACAATTTTCTTTTCTTTTTCAATAAAAAACATCACATCTAATTCTTAGTTCATATGACAAGCCTGATAAAATGAACTTTAACACTTAATATCATGCAAAGGGGGTTATTAAACACATGCTAGCACTCAAGAGAAAAAGAAAAAATAAAAACCTTAGGGGTTAGAAATCATTCAAGAATCAATCACTGTTCACAAAATTAAAATCATCGACTGACTTAAAATGCCACAATTAACAATTAACTAAAAATCAAGACCATTTTAAACTAAAACGTTTAAATGATCACAATTGAACTTATAATAACTCAAAAGAGAAAAAATTTTGGTCTTGTTCTTCAGCTTCAAATTTAAATTAGATGTTGTCCTCAATGTCTTAAAATCAATAAAAATAAAAAAAGAGTACTCTACTGAATGAGGTGATCTATAAAGTCCTTAATGGAGCTCCTACTCTAGCACACCTACAAAACAAAACAAGCAAAAGAAAGAAAAACACTTAAGTAAGAAACAACTACAGAACTATTTAAAAAAATTAAAAGACACAAAAACTTAAAGAAAAAGGTTGGGTTGCCTCCTAACAAGTGTTTGTTTTATGTCTTTAGCTTGACCATTGTTTTTCTCTATCTAGTATCAAATGGGATTTTGAGCCCGACAAGAAGCATGTTCAATGCCATGGACAAGTTCGAAACAACTTCCCTCGAAATAGGTTCGTAATCACTTAGATATTGTATGGCATCGGAGAGGTGGAACTGCATTGTATCGCCATAATACTCCAAAGTCCACTTTCCTCTCTGGATATCTCCCTTTAGCTAGAATGGCCTTCATAGTTGATTAAGGGACGAGTGTAGAGGCTCTCCATCTGGCTCGTCACCTTCCAACTTCTGCTTGCTTGGCCACAATTCTTTCAACACTTTTGTACCCTGTGATGCTTCTTTTTCTTTTTCCATTCTTCTTGTTCAACCTGCAAATAGCTAAGAAAAGAAATAAAAAATTGGTTAACAATAACACAAAGTATATCACTTACCTTAGGAGATGTTTTATCGTCCTTCATTTCTCGAACTAGCAACTTTTCCTCTCCTAATTGCCCTTACTCTTCTTCCTCTTTTGGGTGCTCAACTTGTTCTCTATTTTTTTATGAAACTTTACACACCTCCTCCATTGGATCTCTCTTTGGTTGGCTAAGATCGCTTGAAGAAACATGGGCTTCTATGCTACCTATCACATCTGTCAATTAGCTAACTTGATCTTTCAAGTCCTTCAAGTGACTCCTTGCTTTGCTCTAATGAAGAGTGCTAGTCATAAAACTCTCTATGATCTCTTCCGGTAATGTCCCATCAACTTATGGTGGTGATGGTAGAGGTGGAGGCATGGGTTGAAAATGTGACTAACTCTGGTACCACGAAAGTGGAAAATTGAAGCTATATTGCTATGTATCCTATAAGATAGGAAAGAACAAGTATAATAACCTAAAAATCAGCAAATGCCACTTATCTTAACTTCTTCTAATAAAAAAGTGAGCAAATTTCACATACCTTAACTTCTTCTTCTTTCACCATTGGTTGCTTTGCTAAGGGTGTGAGATTCCCCTTAATTTTCTAACTTGGAAGTAGAAATAATTCCAAACTCATCAACTGAATAAGAATAGTATGAAAGATCAGAGTTAAAAGCATACTCATAATGAGCCATCACCGCTAAAAGTTCATAAAACTTGAAAAAAGTTGTGAAACTAAAGAAAAGAAAAGAAAATGTGACCAAGATTGACAAAAATAAAAACAAAACATCACAAGAAATAGTAAAGCATAAGTGTCAGTTCCTTGGAAACAACGCAAAAAATTTGGTAAATCTGTCACAGATTACCAAATAATAAAATACCTAACCTAACCTCTTAACTGTATAGTAAGGAAAGTTAGGGTCGATCTCACAAAGAATTGGTAAAGTCTTTGGGCTATTCCAATGTTGCCCAAAAGAAAAAGAAAACACCTAATGCGATAGAATTAAAAGAACACTAAACAAATTAAAGAAGCCAAACAATAATGTAATAAGACAAGAAACAAATAACAAATACAAAAATTTTGGTAGAAGATATTATCTAAAGACATGAATTACAGCTGATCATCGAAAATATAAAGATTATGTTATGCATAAGATGTCATCCTATAGACATAAATAAGCTTTTGAATCCTAAGTTCGTCAAATTTTAGATAAGTCCTATATGATAGAAATCTTACCCCTAATTACATGAAAACTTAGAACAAGATCTCAAAATTTAGTAGTGTAACAACACTAAGAACTAGGGAATAACTAACTAAGGCTTTGATATCAGAAGTTCAGATCATGTTGCCTTAAAATTTGGAATTCTAAACTAATTGTTTAAGTTTACTTACAAAATCAAGTAACCTATCGTGACTTATGGAGTTCGCTAATGACAATTATAGATCAAAAGATAAACCTTAGCAATTAAACTAGAAATTACACTAGGATGGACCATCTTGTGAATTAATTCCTAATTTATGGCATTAATTTCTAATTCAAATTCAATCCTAGTATAAATCACAATGCCTATCAAATCCCAATCAATTCTCTCCAATCATAAACCATTAATCTATCAAATATCTTTAAATCCAAAGGGAAACTAAGTTAATCCATCAACTATCTTCAAATCCAAAGGGGAACTAAGCTAGCGTAATGAAAATAACACAAACTTAATATGAAATTAATAGGACAATCGCTAAAAGCATAGAAAACATAAAGAAACTAATGGGAACAAGTATGGAAAATTAAAGAAACCATAATATATTAACAGAAAACAAAGGTTTAAAACATATTTAAACAAACCCAAACTAAATACATGGAAAAAAATGAAAATAAGAAGAGACATCAACAGAAACAAAAATAAACCATAGTTCAACACCTAAAACTAGCTAACCTAAGGTCTAAACATGGAAAAGATATGAAAAGAACGTAGAAACAACCTTAAAACCTAATAAAATAAGAAGAAAAGGTGGTTGCATAAGTGGGGAGCCTAAAAACTGTCTAATATCTACTCCAATCTTCTATTTATAGTCTTCTCTAAGGTTTTGCTGCACTTGGGAAGTGAAAAATAAAAGTTGGTCTTCTTTTTCTTCTTTTCCTAAGAGTTCAATGATGGTTGAATAATCCTTAATGGTGCCCTATTTCAACAACGATTAAAGGGTCTGAGTTCCTCCTTTAATAGCAGTTCCTACACCTTCAACGATGGATTAGGCCAACTATCATTGATGTCGTAGATAAGCCTTCTCTCGCTTAATTTTGCTCCAATTCTTCTCCAAAAATTTTCCTTTCAACTTGTATTTGTGATCCATTATTAAATCTAAATGTAAACTCATTATAAACACAAAATAAGCATTTAAACACTAAAATAAGGATGAAATCACATTGAAACTCATTTGAAAATGTCATAAAATGCATCCTTATCAGAGACTTAAATGCATTTTATTGTGATTGTACATTTTTAAAGAATTTATGCCTATTTTTACTTTAATTCACATTGCTCCTAGTATTTGATTTAGACACATACATGAACACATGATAATTTTTTTCTAGTTTGTGGTCTAGATGTGGATGAAATAATTTGAAAAGAGGGTTTAAGAACCATTTCATCTTGCAAACTCTTGCCCTTCATAAAAATTTTCCTTGCATCATTTCAAACATTTGCATTAATAAAACCTAAACCATGCTTATCATTGGAACGCTTTTGAGATCCTAACATACAATCTAGTTTTTTCTTGCCCTTTATAAATTCTGATAAGGATTCCTTAAGGGCCTCTATTTCTTTCTTCGAAGACTCATTTTCATGCATCAATTTAAGCTCATCATCATGCTTGCCAATAACCACACACTTAGATTCTAAGATGACATGCATCTCATTCTTTAATTTATCAATTTCTAAAATGCATGCATTCTTAGATTCTAATATTTCATACAATTCATCTTTCAACTTTTCATTCTCATGCAAACATTCATCCAATTCCTTTATCAAATAATCATTCACATTAACCAACCTACCATTTTCAATCATACAATCATTAAAATTTTTCACAACATCCTTATAATTGGAAGAAATCTTATTCCTTTTCAATCTGATATCTTTCAAATACTCAAATAAATCATCATATGAGATTTCATCATTATCCACATTGTTTTCATTCTTATCATCATTTGGGTTAGAGTTAGATGGTATCTTATTGCTTTCCTTTTGAAAATTTGATGATAATGGAGCTTCTTCCATTAATACCATTAAGCACACATTTTAAACTTCTTCTTCATCATTCGATTCTACCACTTCCTTCACTTCTTCTTTGGCCTCTTCCAACTCATTTCCATCTATAAAATTTTTTTCTAACTTACTCCAAACATCATTAGGCAAAGCACATATAGAAAATTTATCAAATATGCTCCTATCTATTGCATTATATAAGATATGCACAGCTATTTTATTTTTAAAAAATCAACTTTTTCTTCATTTTTATGATACCAATTGTAACCCCTATGGCACTAAAGTAGGGAGCTGAATTGGTTGTTTTAAAAAATTCATACTAGACTAAATAAATTAAGCCACCTAAATTAATTTCAATTATATGAAATGCTATGACAATGAAATTTACATTTAATAAAAAAACCAATTTAAATCTTATTTAACACAAGTGAATAGCAGCCCATTAACTCGATTTTAATAATAAAAAGCAGCCTTGAACAATAATAATGATTAACACAAATCAATTTCCCTAAATGAAGTAACCAAGTACACCTTTAATGATGTATCAATGAAGCACATGCAATAAAAACTTTTTTAAAAATTTAAGAAACAAATAAACAATATGATGAATCTCCTAACACCTTAATAGATCATAAACAAGTTTATTGATACAAGAAAAATATGATTAAAGCACTAACTAATCAATTTAATCGCAACCACATGGAAGTTGTCAAAAAATGCAACACCTAAGTTCTAGCTTTAATATCAATGATTTTAATCCACTACAATGTGAAAACATAATACAAACAACCAACTAGAACCTTAATTTATTAGTGAACAATAGAGTTAAATAATAAAAATGAAACTAGAGCTGAAAATAAAAGGATTGAATTAAGAACAGCTTTAGAGCACTCAAAACTGGATAAGTTAGAGCAATATGCACATTTAGTGATCAAAATGAAAGCTGTAGGACACTCTCAGAAACATAAACAAATAGAGAATGATGAATTTAAAGCACCAAAAATAGATTTAATCAAGGAAAATAGAAGAGGACAGAAGTAGAGCAATAAAATGTAGACAACTTTGATGAATATGAAAATTTAACCTTGAAACAATGATTAAATGCAATAAAGAATGTAATGAAAGCTTTAGAAAACTTATTTATAGTGTTACGAAGTATTTAGAGATGTTGGAAACAAAAATTAGTAGTTTGGGTATTGAACATTGAATGAAATTTAAAAAGCAAAACTAGTTGTTCTTTTGTTAGGCTATCAATGATGGTTTCATCGACTATCAACAATGCTGCTTATCTCTTGAATCAATACTTGTTGATCTTTTTTTGAAGTAAAACGTCAATTACTCAAAGACATTAAGGCCAGATAGCTAACAATCATTGATACCCACTATTTTACGCCTAGATTTGCATAAAAATCACTTAAACGAAACCCAAAATACTTCAAAAAAATTTCTAACATCATATATGACTTTAAGTAAGTTTTAAAACATTTTTCAGGGCATTCTCAATTAGAAAATCATTTCAATTAATTCAAGACACGAAACCTTTTCCTTGATAATGGAAATTTCTTATGCTAAATTTTTTCAAAATGTTTCCAAAACTTTTACAACCAATTTAAAAATAATTTTAACTTAACAATTTAAATTAAACCAATTAAAACATATTAAAATAAAAAATAACATTCTAAATCAATTTCACTCATCAAAAGGTATATTTAAAAATAATTCATCACATTACCTCGTGATTGTGCACTTCATACTCATGTATCATTTTAAAACATTTCCTAACATGTTAATGCCATAAAAAAATTCACATAATCACTGAAGCATTCAATCAAAACCTTAATGCAAATACTCATGCAAATATGAGAACCCTTTCAAGCATTGAATAAAATCAGGGAAACTTACATTCTAAGATACTTTCCTAAACCTATTCAACCTTGATCTTCTTTTCTTGATCTTCACTTCAAATCTTTAATACTTCTCTTATACCTTAGGCTCTGATACAGGTCATTCCACTTTATGCATTAACTTGGCTTTTTAACACATTAAAAGTAACCTTAGTAACAAAGATGTTTTTTCATCATCAAAACACATGATTGGAACCTATTCTGTGTTCAACACAATTTACGAAGTGTTTCAATCTTTAAAGCATAATTATTATTGATCTATTATAAAATCTAAAATTTTCAAATTATGAAGAAATTGGATTTTAGAAAATTTGAGTTCTTATTGCAAAATTTAAACCAATATGATTAGATTAGATATTTTTTAAAAAATCTAAATAATAAGAGTTTTTGGAAATTATTAACGACAATCCACCATTTTTTGGTTTAGAAAAATAGAGAGAATGTCACTTACTCAGTGATTTGAAGGCTATAACAACCATAGATAATGATTAGAATTGAAAAAGTTCTTGTTTCTATTTTAATTTGCACATTCCATGGAGATCTAGAAATTGTTATGGCCTTTATATTTTCTTTATTATTTTTATTATAGAATATGATTCCTTATAGTGTAGGTTCATTGGAGAGCGTTGATCGATGACTATTAGTCAACAATGTTAGCTTGGAGAAGTTAGGTGGGTGATGAGTAGGAGAGTTATAAATAATGGTGGCAATGACTAAAGTTTAAGCAAAGAGGTTAGGGATTACAAAGAAGAAGAATGACCCTATTTGGTCACTAGAATAATGCATCTTAATCCTATTTGGTTAGTATGATAGTCCATCCTATTTATTTAAAATTATTATAGGAATGAAATAAAGTATGCTTGGTTATTGGTTAGTGTAATTGCAAAAAGACAAAATTTAAATTTAATCTTTATATTTAGATTTATATCAGACACTAACATTATAGAATAATTGAATTCAATCATAACATTTTGAAAGCATTTAAATTAAATCCTAAAGTTTTTTTAGAAAATATTTAAATTAAACCTCAAACCGGTAGAGCCTTTAACATCATTAAGGCTTTGTATGTTAAATGCATACATGTGGTAAGTCTATTGCTAACTACCAAATAATAACCTAACTTAACCTCTACCTATTTAGTAGAGTGAGTCAGGGTTATCTATAGAGAATTGGTGTTTAAACTATATTTATAATCTGTAAAAGTTAAAAACCCTAGTTTGATTAAGCTAAAATAAAAGAAATATAACCAAAGGAATGAAGGCAAATAAAAAATAGAATAGAATATAAATGAAAAATAACAATACTAAAAAAACGAGTAGAAGATATTATTGGGATTCTACAAAAAACAATTGATCATTAAAAACAAGTAAATTGTGTTATAGCTTAAATGTTAGCCTATATACTTACTTATAACTTTCATCATCCATTCCTCTAACTATAAGCAAATCTAATAGGATTATAAACTTACCTATAACCATACAATAACCTACGATACAATCTTTAGATTTAATTACACATTAACATTAAGCAGCAGGGAATAGCTAACCTAAGCCATAACCTCTCACATGTAGATCATGTAACTTAAAGAATCAAAACCCTATACTAATAGATTAAGTTTTAATTACAAAATCAATTAATTAATTCCTACTTTTGGAATTCACTAATCAAAATTAAAAATAAAAAGCTCATATCTAGCATTCAAATTAGAAATTATAAATGGGGTGATGAAATTTAAGAATAATCCTTAATTCTTAACATTAAATCAAAGTTTTGATTTAACCTTAGTATAGAAACACAATACCCATGAAAACTTAATTCTACTCTTATAATCGTATTCACATAATTTCTTTAATACCTTATAACCTATCAAAATTTAACCAAGCATACTAAAATTAACAAAAATGGAAAATAAATTTATAGAAAACATGCTCAATAACCAATAGAAATAATGATAATGAAGATTCAACTATATATTGAATGATATTAAAAGGTTTTCACAAATATTTAATCCAATCAAATGTAAAAACATACGTAAACTCAAGTAGAATGAAAATAATAGCAAAATAGTATCTCAATTCCACAAAATGTAAGCTCTAATCTATCTAAAACATAAAATAAACAAGTATTCTTCAACTACAACTCAAAGGAAAGCCTAAAACATTAAAAACAAAATAAAAGATGTGGTAATGTGTGGTTGTCTAAAAGAGGGTAAGAATTTGACGAAATAGGCTACTTTAGCTTTTTAAATATGTTCCAATTTAGGTTTATGACATCTAATGCAGTAAATGTCTTGAATAACCTTGAATCTAATGGAGAACAAAATTTTCTTGATGCTTAACAACATTGAACAATGTCTTCAACGGTGCTGAATATGACCCCTGTTGAAGGGTTTTATACTTAACTATCAATGATATTTCTCAGTAGTTCAATGGTGTTGTTAATACCCATCATTTAAATTTTAGACTCAGATATTTTGTCCAATCTTCTCCAAACTTGATCTTTTACACCTGGAATTTGTCTATTGAGGTTCACCTGCATGTCAACTAATATTAAGTATAATTTAAGTATTTCAAATCAAAATAGGGGTGAAACTACCTTAAACCACATATGAACATTCATAAAAATGCACCGTATCAACATGATAGGACATATGGCACCTTTTGAAAATATTTAGGAATCACAAGTGCTAGTGTGGAATCCAATTGGCAATATGGATCTCATAAATAATTAATGATTTTTTTGAAAAAATTAATAAATGTGTTGTGTATTTAAAAATTAGGGTGTTTTGTCCTTAATTTCCTAAAACGATAGTATTGTAGTGAAGGACATCTACTTTAATCTTGTTTCAAGTTGAACTCTCACTATTATGTGGTATTTTCCATCCACTACAAGTTGAACTCTCCCAATGCCGGCTATTAATTACTGCCTAGTTTTTGGTTCACTACAAGTTGACATAAGTTTCTCCTTAAGCATATGGTCATGTCAAAGTAAAGTAACCTTTTAACACCATTTAGAGCCCTAGTCACATATTTGGGATTTTGTTGCAGTCTAACTAAAGCAAAATAAATCCAATTTTTAACTTAGACAAAATAAGAGGCAAGCATATCTTGTCAATAAGTAGTATAAAATGGAGTAAACTGAGTATCGTACTCAAGGGACAAGAATGCAAAAATATTAAATTAAATGATGCGAAATTTCTCACAGGACCAAGGTTGGATTGATTTGAAAAAAATTAAAAGAAACAAATAACAAAATATGCAAATTGCAAACTATGTGAAATGCAATTAAACTTTACCAAAGAAGTTAAGCCTTTGGATTTTAATGGGTTAATCCCTTAAAATTAGTAACAGTGAATTGATTTAGGACCATCTTCACTCAAATAAAACATAACTAATGCTCATGGAAATGCTTTTTCTCTTTTAAACTCAAATTACTTTTTTTATTCTTAAATAACTTGGAATAAAAGGCATTAATTAGAAAAAGCCTAAAATCAAGTTTGTTAATCCTAGGAATTCTCACACAAGATCTCGAATTTGGTCTACTTTTAGGTTCAAGTATGTTACCTAATTGATTTTTCAAAAATTAAAAACCAATGGTTATGGAATTCAATTATCCAAGGCTCTAACCTATGTGATCAAGCTAAATTAGGCAAAATAAGCATTCAATCCGGATAAAAACCAATCAACATAATCTGTTCATGACCCAATATTATCCTAATTTTAGTCAAAAATAATCTACTCACACGTATTCATCAATAGAAAACAAGTTAAGGTCATAATAAAGGTTTCTATTGAATCAATCAACAAAAAACAGTAAATACAAGTTTTAAAATAAAAAATACAAATAGCCAACAAGAAGATGGCACTCTCTAAAGATTTATGGACCAAATCATCTCTTACAAGGTAAAAAAAAAAAGATTAAATGAAAGAATATACCTAGATAGAAAAAGTGACAAAAACCTAGCTATGATGATGTAAAAGGAGAATTTGTATCGAACATTCTGTAATAATGATGTAAAAGAGACTATTTATAGTTCTGGTTGCTGAGGTTTAGGATCAATTATGAAGTAATTTGATCAAGTTTTTCCCTAAAAATAGCAAAAACAATGCGTATAGTGCCATCAATGGTGGTTTAGTTTCTGCTCAACAGCCCTTGCCTGTTGACCACCATTGAAGGACTAAATTCGAAGAACAATGGTGGTTGCATAAACATCAATGATGGTTGATATAGACCACTATTAATGCTTGTGGAACTTCATCTTCTATGCCTCAATTTACTCTAAATCACTCAAAAAATCCTCTAATTTTTTCAGAATGGTCATGCACTTAAAATTAATAATAATAGCTTCCAATTGGTGTAATTCATGTTTTAAATAAGTACAAATATAGCAAATCATGCATAAAAAATCACTGTAAATCACTTATTAATAATTGTTTTGGCCTCTCAAGACTCTTGTTTAGCAGTCGACCTCTCCCTCCCCCGACAACCATCAAGTCCCTACCAATTTATGCTTGCATTGATGACTTCTCGGGATGACTTGGCCCTTTCTTAGCCACCTTAGACTCATTAGCAAGACCAAAGGTTCATTCATATACTTATCGTTATTATCATCAATTCTTTAATTTAGTGATTTTTATGATTACCTTTATAAAGATTCCCTAGGGGAAAAATAAAAATAGAGATGTCCCTAGATCTACAGATTTATTAATATCAAATTTTTATAAAGAAAATAATTTATTGGCAATTCTGTATGATCAAGTTACAAAAGAAAATTGTTAAAAGAAAGCCTCACAAGACAAGTTATTTACTACTAGCCTCAACAACAACAATATTAATAGTACATATTTAGACAATTAGAGGGAAAAAAAAAGGTCAAACTCAAAATAAGTTGTTGTTGATCTAAAGCAAAAGTAACTAAATATGGTTGTGGGGTATACTATCAATTAAATTCTAATAAAGAATTGAGTTTTGGATTAGCAAGCTTACCTTAACGCTCCTTTTAGTTCAAAAACTAGATCGTTAGTTAAGTAGTGGAGGAAGTGGAATTAATGTAATTGTGGAAAAGGGTCAGGCTTGCAGTGGACTATAAACTAATTTATGGTAGATAGACATAATCACACGATAGTGAGCATTCAACTTCTAAAAACTTTTAGTTGACCTGTGCAAATAAGAGAGAAAAGGAGATTCACTTTATTGCAACATTGTTATTTTTGGGAAATAGGGTTTAAAAAACTCTAATTCCAAAATAAAAATATAAATCCAATAATTATAATTTTGGGGTTCACATGTGCTAGTTAAGCTCTATGTTGGCATCTATATGACCCATAAATTTAAAAAGTTTAATAGGATGACATGTTTGCACTTAAATGATGAAAATTTAAAGATATTAAGGGCCTTGTTAGTTTAATGTTTAATTTGCACAATTTTTAAAATGTTTAATGTTTAATTTGAATGATTTCAAAATGTTATAGTTGAATTTTAATGAACGTTAAGGCTTGACATAAAGATTCAAGCTTTGTAATAGGATTTAATTATCTTATATTTTCTTATGCACTTCCATGTGATTTCAATCCTATTTTCAAGATAAAATGCTCAATTTGTGTTGAATGCTAAGTTTGATGTATTGATACACATTTTGCAAAGTTTTGAAGCAAATTGGAGAAAAAATGAAAAGGGAAGAGCTTTCCATATTAAAGGAGCTTAAAAGTATAAAATGTTGACGTGGGAGGAGCCATTTAAATTTTTTTTCCTTAAATGGTAAGACACGTGACTTACCATTTAAGAAATAAACAAAATGCTTTCCGTAGTAAGGAGTATTGACAGGTGACTTAGGTGAGAGGAAAGGGGCTTTCCTTGGGCAAAAACAGCATCACATTTGCAAAATAAAGAGAAAACTTAAAAGGAGAGAAGCCAAATTGGTTTACAAAGAAAGCTTTCTAAGAGCAAGTTGAAAACATGATTAAGGAAAAAAGAACTTAAAAGGAGAAGCTTCTCATGGCTTGACAACTATCCCACCACTTAAGACATGAGAGGAAAAAAAGTTTTGACTAATGATTGCGATTGGTCAAATATAAAGTTTAGCTTAAATTAATCCATCTTTCAATGAACAATTTAACAATTTAAATTGAGATCAACATTTCGGCAAGCATACCGGTTGAATCAAGTAATAAAGTGGAGCATATTTAAGCCTCCTAGTATCGATCCCACAGGGACGTTTATAGGATGTAAGTACTAGGTCAATCAGATTATAATTATCTAGAGAACACTTAGCTTTATAATTTAAGAAATAAATAACTAAAATCTAATATAAAAATCCTAGAAATATTCCAATCTATTGTAAAAGAGTCACAGGTTGCTTTTCCTAAATTATTCAGTTAAGTTTTGGTGATAGATGATCTAATTGATGGATCAGTGATGCTTAATCTAGGGTCTTCTCTAAATTAAGGCGGCGTTATAATTAAGACGCTAACTTATCTCTGTTGGTCCTATCCTTGGGTTTGGTTATGCCTCAGACTTAGGTAATAGGCTTAAAGCTTAGGAAGTCTAGTCCTAAATTATCCTAATCTAAGA
>JAOXYD010019816.1:0-14672 GCA_028565735.1 Pinacopodium congolense
TTGTAATCCGATTGACCTAGTACTTACATCCTATAAACTTCCTTGTGGGATCGATACTCGGAGTCTTAAATATACTCTACTTTATTACTTGATTCGACTGGTACGCTTGTCTAATGTTGGTCTCGAATTAAATTGTTAAATTATGCAAGAAAGATAGATTAATTTGAGCTAATTTTGTATGTGGCCAATCGTAATCAATAAGCTTCACATAATTCAATAAATTGTTCATTTAAACTTCTGGGCACTTAAAAAAACTAAGAACATTATTTTTTCATGCCCAGACATAGATTATAGTGATGAAAGATGAGATTAAACTAAGGGTAGTGAAAACCTTAACAGTTTTAAAGAGCAAAACTTTGAGAACTTGAAACAGATAAATTAATCACTTAAAAATTTAAAAGCAAGTTCAATCAAACTTGTTTATATCTAAGCTAAATGAAAACAATAGTTTTGTTATGCTAGAAATAAAATTAAAATAAGAAAATTGAAGTTGAGTGAAGACAATGCATAAAATAAAGACAGCTTGAGTGTTTGATCAATTTGCTCTTGTAAAATGATTTTTAAAGCATCAGGAAGTGTTAGAAATGCTTAAAAATGGTATTTATAGTGTTAGGAAGGGGTTGGAGATGTTATAAAGAGAAACTAGACATTTAGGATCAAAATACCAATGAAAACTCATAAAAGCAAGTAGTCGTTACGCTGTCAAAGACCAATACGATGGTTCAGAGAGCTATACGGTGTCCTGAAACCTACCGTATATCTCGATGGGAAGCAAGGGTTATATGACCCCCTACAACCCACCGTATAGCTCTTGCTAACCAGTCGTATAGCTTCAGAAAACTATGAAATATTTTAATTTAATTCTAAACCTTTCCAAACATTAATCATGAATTAAAATAAGTTTTAAAGCATAATTCAAGACTATTTGAATCATCAAAACATTTAAATTAACACAAAAATAAGAATTGCCTTGATTATAAAAGCTTTTGATTTTAAAAAATTTTAAAAACTATTTCAAGCACTTCATAAACCAAAATTCACATCACAACTATATTCAACTAGATTCAAGCACACATAAATAAATTTAATCAACAATTAAATTCACTTAAAATCATCAAGAAACATACACTAATATAATTCATCACATTATTTCTTGATTATATAACATTTAGCCTATATGCCATTTTAATTTAATTCCTAACATGTCAATGCCCTAATCAAATTCAGTCAATAACTAAAAATAGAAGTCAAATCCTATATGTAAATAATCATGTAAAAAATTTCATGAAAATGTGAGGGTCCTTTCAAGTATTGATAAAGATCAAGTTTAGGAAACTTACAATACTAAGACACTTTCCTAAATCTATCCAAACTTGATCTTCTTGACTTGATTTTCACTCTTGATCATCCAATGTTTTAACTCTTCTACCTTAACCTCTGCAAACATGTTCTTATACTTTAAAAAATTACTTATCTTAATTACACATAAAAACTCAATCATTAGTAATAAACATATTTTGTCATCTTCAAAATACTTGATTGGAACCTCCTTGGTTTAATAGTAAGGTATGCTCTTTTAATTGTATTTATACATGTATAAGGTGTGAAAATGAATCATGTTATTTTACCTTTGGTGAGTCATAATGTGTGGATTTGGAATTTTGTATTCCTATGGTCATGTTCATACATGTGGGGAGTGTAAATATGTATCATATCATTTTGTCTAACATTTGGCCTAAATGAATGAGGTTGCATTTGGGAGTTGTGCCTATTCCTACTTTGATGACTTTATGATCTAAGCCTAAATGAATAAGAGTGAGGTTGTGGATTACTTGAAATTTATGCCTATTTTTATCTTAATGAGATTGCACTATAGAGCTAGACTTTAAACCATATATAAATGCGTGGAATTTTCCCTTTACATAAGATCTAGTGGATAATGCAATATTTTCATGAGAAGGCTTAGGTACGTTCTCATCATTCAAGTTCTTTCCTTTCATAAATAATGTTTTTCCATTAGATGGAGTACTTCTATGAGTCAAAAAAATCCATACATATACTTATTACCTTTTGGGCTCCTAGTATGTTATTCAATTTTTTACTCCCTTTAGTGAATTTTGACAATAATTTCTTAAAATCATTGATCTCCTTATTCAATGCCTCATTTTTATGTATCAATTCATGCTCATCACGCTTGGCAATAATCACATTCCTAAACTCTACCATATCCTACAATTTAAACTTTAATTTTTTATTTTCAAGCATGCATTCTTCTAAAATTTTCAATACTTCCTTATACTTGGAAGAAAGTTTCTTCCTTCTCAAACTTATAGTATTCAAACATTTAACTAATTCATTATAAGAAAGATCATTATCACTATCATCATCATTATTATTGTTGGTTCCTATATAGCATTTAAGTAGGGGAGGGGGTGAATTAGGTGGCGTTAAATTTTTCTAAATCTTTTTAAGTATTTTGCACCTAATTGAAAGTTATTTCTTAATCTAGTTGTAGAAGTTAAATTATCTAATTAATCAAATTTAAAAAATATATGTTAAATTATAAATAATTTAATAAATAATTGAAATGAGGAAATTAAAACAAGAAAACAAATAATAACATGATATAAATAAAGTATCTTAAAATTAAAAGAGATAGGGAGAGAAGGTGTAAACAAACTTTATAATGGTTCGGTATAAGCTCTACACCTATGTTCACTGCCTAACACCTTGTTGAGAATTCCACTATCAACAAAAGTTTTACAAGAACTTTCTATCAGGTCTACACCTATGTTTTTTACCAAACACCTTGATATGAGTTTCACTATCAACAAAATCTTTACAAGAACTTTCTTTTTTTTCTTCATGGACTTTAGTATAACCCTTACAATCACTCACTTTTTCTATGGATAAACATGTAACCCTTACAAGCACTCACTTTTTCTATGTACATAAGTGTAACCCTTCACAATTTCACATTCCGAATTAAACCACCCTAGAAAATGCACTACATAAAAATATCCCATTTAACCAACTCAAGTGCTGAGGTGCTAAAAAATAAATATAGGTTTGAATGCAATAAATTTTACATTTTTAAAATTAACCAAACACTCACATAAATGTTCAAACTACTTCTTGATTATGTTTCACACTCAGTTAACACTCAAAATACTCAATGAATGCTTAAATATAACCTAAATACACTTATTTACAGATGAAAACACCAACTAGTTGTTTGTGACTATTGTATAACATTATAATTCATTTTATTTTTGGATTTTTCCTGTTGGTGCATAATTCTCGCATACATCAATCGATCAATCTCATAAATCGGTTGATTAATGACTAGTTAATCAATCGATCAACCCCTCTTTTATATTTACATAGCTTAATCTCTTTTGTACACAAGTCTTAACACAATCATACACATTCACTTAATCTATCCTCAAATCTTATCCTAACATTTTCTAATACTTTATTTCACACATTCTCAAACATACACATGCTTTACATCAATTTCCTAAAAGCATTTTGGTATATCAAGAAAATCTTTAAAAACTATTCACTAACAATTCCTCTTGATTATACATCCTATATGTAAAATCACTAATCATGCATGTAAGATGATGTTAACCATTTTAGCATAATGGAAAGATCAAAATGAAACTTACAATAGAAATATAAACCAAAACCTATTCACTTATACTAATTTAGAGATTGCTCTTCCATCCATCAACTTGTTCTTCATCCATCACTACTTTTGCTCCAATGCTTCAACTTAGGCTTCGAATCATGTTTTTAAAAACCTTTTTCGTACCTTTTTTTCAAACCTATTTTATCACCACATCAAACATAATAAACATATTAGTAATATTATTTTTTCATCGTTAAAAATAGGTAAAATCACCCTTGGTTCAATAATCTCCTTATTTTTTTTATGATGATAAAACCACGTAATATTAAAAAATATAAAAAGCATACAAATCAAGACCAATTTTCTCCCCTTTAAACTAATTTCATACATTTTCTTCCACTTTTTATAATTATCAAAAGTTTAACTACTCAAAAGCATATCGTTTCAACACCAGTCATCCTTTCTTAATGCTACTTATTAACTTTCATGACTTTTCTCCACCTTTACATCAAATCATTAAATATTACAATTCAAGTACCTAAAAATTCACCAATATCATCAATTATTAGTGCCAAGACATAAACATTCTCAAAATCTCAAAGCACAAACATTGCTAAAATTAATGTTTGTGTATTGATTTGATTTATATTTAACTTTTGAAATTGATGTTTTTGCATGAATTAGATGAAATGGTTTTTGAAATTGGTATAAATTTTTATAAGTGGTATCCTTTTTGAAATTTGTGCATGCTTTGGAAAAATATTTTTAGCATGTGTACTTTGCTATTATGTGATTAAATGCATAGTAATACATAAATTTAGGGGAAGTACATCTTTTGGCAATTTTCAATTGTTTTCGCATGACTTAAAAAAATTATGTAATATTAGATACTTCATGTAAGGATAGTAAATTTTTGCTTCTTATTTATGCTTATGGTTTACTTATTTTAATGCATAATATATGTGAATTATGTGATTTTAATGCAAAAGATGCATGAAAGGTATTTTTGATGCATTTTGTGTCTTTGTCCCTTTTTATGCTTTATTACCCTAAAATATATTGATGCATACATTTAGGGAGAGTGTAATTTGTTTCAATGTATGAATTTAGGGGGAGAGAGATTTACATAGTTTTAGGAAGAGAGATAGGTTGCATTAAAAGATTTTGCATGTTTATGAAAATCTTGGGAATGTGTGATGAAATTTTTTTCAAGATAATAATTGAATTTGATTTTTTTTAACAATTGGCATGTTTTCAACTCTTTTATAAAAATTGCTACATTTTTAATTTTTTGACAAGTTTATGATTTCTCTTACAACAAGTGGTATTTTATAAAATTTTTAATAATAATTGTTTTTATTAACAATTGATATTAAGTTTAATTTTTGATATCAACTTGGTTAAGATTTGGTATTAGCGCTAGGCTTAATTGCGCATATAGATTTTCTAACAAAAATACTGAGTTAAGATCCAGTTATGACATAATTGATAGCTTCTACAAATCAAGAGGGGAAAAGTATTAGTAGGGCACTGTTTTTGTTTTTTTTGGGAATGATTATCTATGTTGAAAAACAAGAATGAAATTCTTTCCTATGGCCAAAACATAGAATTATGGGATATAGTTAGTGTAGGGTCATACATTCTCACAAAGGTGGTAAATGATTGAAAGATACCTAAGACTAAAGAAAAGTGGATTAGTGACGATAAGAGGCTAATTTCTTTTAATAATATGGGTGTCCACATTTTATTTTATTCGCCTAGTAGAAATAAATTTAATAAGGTATCAACATGTGAGATAACACATGAAATTTGGCACATATATGAGTTTACGCATGGGAACCAATTAAGTGAAGGAGAGTAAGGATTCAATACTCATTTACCAATATGAATTTTTTCATATGCTTCATGATGAGAGCATTTCATGCATATATACAAGGTTTATTGATATTATTAATGCAATAAAGGATCTTAGAAGGTCATATTATAATTTTGAGATTATTGGAAAAATTCTTATATCCTTACTAAAGGAATAACAAGTAAAGGTGATTGCTATCCAAGAAGCAAAGAACCTCAACACCTTACCTTTAAAGGAATTAATTGCCTCACTCTTTACATATGAAATGTAGCTAAAAGACACCAATAAGGAGGAAGTGGCAATAAAGAAGAAAAATTTAGCATTCAAGGCGATAAAAGAAAATCAAAGTGATGAGGAGACACTTCAGATGAAAATGAAAATGGTATTATTCTCTTTACAAGAAAGTTTAAGTAATTCTTAAAGAAGCAGGCTTACTCAAATAGAGGAAAGAAAATTAAAAATGAGCTTAAGAGAAAATCTATTAGCATTGTTTATTTTGATTGTAAGAAATCCAGACACATAAGAACTTAATGTCCACTTCTCAAGAAGAGGGAGAAGGATAAAAGTAGTAACTAGAAAGAAAAGAACGAGAAGAAGGGGAGGACGAAGAAGAAAGCTATGAAGGCCATGATAGAGAACGGCTCAAGTGATTCTTAAAGTAAAGAATCATAAAAATAAGTTGCCAACTTTTGCCTAATGGCCTTAAAGGATAAGGTACTTTCTCGTTCTTTTTTTTATATAATAATGATGATGATGATGATGTTAATGATAGTAGTGATAATAATTTGTCATATGATGAGTTAGATAAGTGCTTAGAGGTTGTGAGTATAAAAAGGAAGAAAATTTCTTCCAAACACAAGGATGTATTAAAGGAAATGAATGCATGTAGGTTAAAGAATGATAGGATGAAAAATGAGAATAAAGAGTTGAAGGATGAGTTGTATGACATAATAAAGTCTAGAAGTATGGAAGTTTCCAATAATGATGATGAAAGGGAGAAGTGGATTGATGAAAATGATTCGTTGAAGGAGGAAGTGGATGCCTTTAAGGAATCATTGGAAAAATTCACATAGGGCAAGGAAAATTAGATTGCATGATAGGCATGACTTGGGATTCACTCAATAGAGTGTTTCTACTAATGCAAGATCCTTTTTTTTTGTTTATAAAAGTAAAAAGTTTAAATGAAGATTATCTTCCTAAACCCTCACCTGATAATGTAGCTTCATTATTTAGATCCCATCATAGGAAAATTTATCATGTATTCATGTATAAATTAAGAAAAAAATATAGGAGGGATGTCCATTAAGACAAGAATAAGAATAGCTTTTATAAGAATGCATAACCCTATCATGATACCTTTAGGCCTTATATAGAGCCTAGTGGCAAAAATCATCCCCATGCTTCTTATGTACATATACACAACCTTAAGGATAGATCATATTCATATCTTAGGAGGCATTTTCATTTAAAAAAGAATGGACATAATCTTAGGCCTCTTTTTACACATAATAGATGTTTTATTTTCATACCTGATACATGCATAAGTCGAATGATAGGAACATAGCCCATACTAATCTAAGGCCTTACTATTTGCTCTAAGAGAGATTTTGATGAAAGAAAGCCTTAGAATGCATTTATGTATCCAAATCATAGGAATCATTATCATTTGAATAAAATATGTTGTTATTTTGTGGTGAATTTGATCGTATTGAAAAATATTGTTATACTAAACAAAATTTTTAAAATATCTCTAAATTTGTTACAAACTAAGACAAATTATCTTTTTAAGCTTAATTTTGGAGTCTGTTTATATATGTTTTACAACTTGTTTGAATTGAATTAGAAGTAAAAGAAATGAATCAAATTTGGTTTTGAATGAGTTTTGTAGATTGGCAAAACCTAGATCTATTTTTCCAAGTGACTGGGCGATTAACACTGCCTAATTGCTTGACTAATATAGGTTTTAAACATCATTTGATCGAAAAGTATATAGCAGGTCAGTCTACCAGTGGTTGGTCGACTGACTAATATATATCTGTTGATCAATAGTTGAGTCTCAGGCATAATGGCTAGTTTTACATTTGAGAAACAACAACGTCTTGACATTTCCAATATATATTTAATGGGATTAACAATCATTTGAGCTCAAGAGCCCTATAAATAAGATTGTTAAGTGGTTTAGAAGAATCTTTTTTTATAACTATTTATGCATTGAATGAGCTTTTAGTTAATGTCATGTGTTGAATGAGTGAGAGAGAAAGAGTTAGGTATTTGAGTTTACATTTCTTGCAGTATTGTTTTAATCAAGCTAGTATTTTGAATTGTGCATGCTTGAGTGGAGATTAATAGCTTAATTTTTTTAGCTTGGTTTTGGTAATGAGATTGACTGGATATGGGTTGCTCTTCACACTATTCAAAGTAAGATTATTTTAAGTTTCTCTTCACCTTAGAAAGAATATTTGTAAGGATTGTTCTTTACCCACGTAAAGAAGATTATTATAAGGATTCCTCCTCATCTTAAGGAAGATTTATTTAAGTAATGAAACTTCTAATAAGTTTTTAGAGAGTGGACGTAGGCAATAAAGGATATTGCCAAATCACTATAAAAATCAGTTTACACATTCTTTTCCTTCTACCGACTAATTCATGCAAGTTAATTGCGATTGTTATTGAATTATTTGCATTGAATTGGCATCATTTCCATATAGGTTAAATTATATTTTAGGGACTTCATAACTAGGAAAAATTGGTTTAGTTGGATTACACTTAAAGATTAGAAAAATTTTTAAATACTAAATTTACCCCCTTGGATGCCATCATAGGCTAACACCTTTCATAAAGCCAAAACTAACATAAGAACAATTCATTAAAAATATCAAACATCATCAAAATTCAGGGATCATTAAAATTATTAAAACTCCCTTTTAAGTTAACACTTTTATAAATTATTCCATTTTCATAAACAATGTCATAAAAAGTATCAATATCCAAGCTCCACATCAATAAAGGTAATAATATCTCTTCCTTTTTGTAAAAACAAGCTTATAGGCATTAAAAGGGACAATGATAATAAGGGAGATCTAGAAATCAAAATATGATTCAAAATTCAACATTCAAATTTAGAAGTTATCAACATTTAATTCTACAATACTTTTACATTATTATGATATAAGGAATTTAAAAGCTCTTTCTATAAAAGTCATATTCATACATAATTTTATATAAGTTTCAATTTTCATCAAACTCTAGTTATGAAAGATTTATTCTTTTCCCTTTCCTTTAATTTCAAATCAAACTAGAATCCATCATTCATGGCTCAAAAATATTTAAGACATTTAAATCATTAAATATAATTCAATATGATCATTCACAACATCAAGAATTATCTAATTCATTTTATGTATAAAAAACATCCAATCATAGTATCAAAGTAATCATGTACCTCCATTTTTGTATATCACCAACTTGTCAATTTATCTCTTTTCTTCCTTAGTTCAATAATGTGTCTTAGTGATTTTCTTTTTGCTCGTAGAGATACCTTTGATGATCATAAACCTATAAAACAAAATTTAGTAAATTTTTTATACCTGTACTGACTTAAGGTCCTTGTGGATTAGAAGTCTTTCTCTAATCACTTGGTAGAACATTCCAACTGCTTAATTTATCATAATGAAACTTCTCAACATGTTTATATTGTCTACAATAATTGCAAAACAAAGGTGCATAACTACAAAGTGTATGCCTATATATATATATATATATATAGGTCTTGAGTCATTATAACTCTTAGGTGAATGAAATTCTAACATAATATAGGTGCTTTGTCAAAGTTGGTATTATATAAGTCTAGATCTTGTATAACTATGTGTCATTCTTTGATGAAAATGGGATATATGATATGAATGACACATATTTCTAGGTTCATATGTATGCATATGGAGAGTATGGAAGTGTGTTGGGCCACTTTGCCTCATATTGAGATTTTGTATAGCTATAATAATTATTCCTATTCTTACTTATATGTATTTCCTTCATAGGTTTTGATCTTGATGCATACATGAATATATGATGTTGTTTCCTAGGTTTGGATCTTGAAGTTGATGCATCATTTTCTATGGATGGTTGAGTTATTAATTTCTCTTCTAAATTATTTTCTTTAACAAATATAGTCTTACTACTTGATAGAACATTCACATTGGTTAATCTTAGACCACATCTATTATTTAAAGGTTTTTTACCACTAAACATGCATTCAAACTTTTCTTTACCCTTGATGAATTTGGACAATTTCTCCTTAATGGTTTCTATTTCTTTTCTTAGTGATGCATTTTATTCTCTTAATTTTACCTCATCATTATCCACTTTCTTTAATTGTAATTCTTTAACGATGCTCTTGTTTCTTTAAGGATGCACTTTCCTTTATCCATTTTTGCATATCACTATCATTTGCATTATTTGATTTTATAATGTTGTGTAATTCATTCTTTAATTTTTTTATTCTCTATTTGGCATGCATTTAGAAGTTTTAAATTTTCCTTATACCTAGAAGATAATTTTTTTCTTTTTCTTAATCATTGTTTTTTAAGAGTTCAACTAATTCATCCTAGGTCAATTTATCAATACAATTATCATCATCACTATTATAATTTGAACATGTACATAACTCATCATTATCTATAAAAGAATTGGTTCATTACTCATCACTTAGGAAGTATATGAGAGCTACTTCTCTATGTATGCTTTACTCCTCTTCCCTTTTATTTATGCTTTCATAAGTGTTCTCCAAGATATGCCATATTTCATGAGCGGATTCATAACTTAAAAATTTATTAAATTCCTCCCGACTTAGGGTACAAAGTAAAATATATATAACCTTGCAATTTAGAGTAATGAAACTTTCACCTACTTCTCCACATTCGTTCTCATCCTTAGGAAGTATGCTCTTTACATTATTTAACACTATGGTATTTGTTGGGATAGGGGACCATTTTCTATAACTTTCTTATATTTTATTCCTATAATTAAATGGAAGTTTTTTATTTTAATTTTCTATTCCCTATAATTATTTCCATCAAAATAAGGGGTCAATCTATATTATTAAAATGTGACATTACCTTAACCTCACAATTTCATTAGAAATAATCCTAGATGATCCCTAACTATAATACTAATTGTTACTCCTTATGTAGCACTTAAGAGGAGGGTGAATTAGGTAATACTAAAATTTTAAAAATCTTTCTAAATCTTTTGGACCTAATTGGAAGTTCATTCTTAATATAATTATAGAAGCTAGCTATCTAATTAATCTAAGTACTTACACTTGAAAAATATATGTTAAATTATAAATAATTTAATAATCAATTAAAATGTGGAAACTCAAATAATATAATAAGCATAATATGATGGAAATAAATTAAATTAAAAATTAAAATTAAAAGGGAGAGAAGGTGCAATCTAAATTTATAGTGGTTTTAACATTAACTCTATATCTACGTCCACTCTTTAATACCTTATTAGGAATTTCACTATCAACAAAAGCTTTCCAAACAATTTCCTATTGAACCAAGGAAGATTTCACCTTATTTTGGTAATAAAAAAACAAACCTTATTACTAATGCTTGTGTTTTAAGTGTGTTGAAAGATAGGTTGATCGTTCAAAGAGTCTTGAAGTGGAAAAGGGAACTTTATGAAGCCTTTAAGCTTGAAGAGAAAAACTAGTTTAAAATAGGTTTACTTTTTTTTTTTTGTGTGTAAGCCTTGATAAATTTTATTTTGGTAGTTTAAGGGGCTTATACTTGTTTATTTATGCATACATAATTTAGAAAATTCATATAGGTGTATTATCAAGAGGTTTTGTGTGTTTGATGTGATTAAATGTGGATAAACCTCTTGATGAGTGATTTGATTAAAATGTATAAGTTAGATAAATTAGTATTAAATAAAATCTTATTTTCTTGGGTTGTTTATTTGATTAGTTTTTAATTATTGGGTTTAAACTAAATTGGTTTACGGCTAAAGTATCTAGTTTCATTGATCTGCTTAGATTGGTCGACCAAATGGTGAACAACAGTCGACCAAATGCTAACCTTTGGCCAATCGATCAATAGAATGTTGAGAAATGAAGCGTAAAAATAGGATTCAACAGATTATACAACGGTTATAAACATTAACCATTACAGCATTAATATATCTATTAGAAAATGACTATTTCATATATATAATTGAGTATAAATAGTGTATGTTTAATTGTATTTAGTAACGGAGTGATATTATACATCTTATTATAGTGTTTTCAATCAAATTTATGTGAAAGTGTTCTTGCTTGCTGTGAGGTGTGTTTGTGTGAGGCAGTTTGTTATTGTGCATTCATTATATTTAGCCTCTTTTATACACCAAGTAAAGCTAAGTAGAGCATTGCTATTATAGAATTGTTCTTATAAGTGTGAGAAGTTATTCTTTAGTGTAAGGAAAAAGAAATTAAGTGAAAGGTTATCCTTGAGCTGTAAAAAGAAGTGTAAGATTGAACGTTGTACTTTATGTTAAAATAGTGCAATCATCTCAACAGTGGTATTGGGAACTAGATGTAGGAGCAAATAGACCACTATGAACTAGTATAAATCTGGTGTATTTCTTCCCCCTTTCTCTTTAATTTTTTGTGTTTATTTTATTGTATTGATTGATTGATTTGTGAATTTGTTTTTATATAAGCTTTCGCATCTTATTCATCTTAATCAATTGGACAAATTATTTTAAATCCTAATTCACCCCCTCTTAGGTGTCATATCGGCCTAACAATTGGTATCAGAGTGTAGATCTTACATTATATTGATTATAACGAATTAGTGAGAAAAGATTTTATGGCACACATGTTGCATAATTTTGCTTCTATTTTTAGTCTTAAAGGTCAAAATTCTTATAGAGCTCCTTACTTAGATGGAAACAATTATTTGTATTAGAAGGCTAAGATGAGACATTACTTGAGAAGTGAAGGTATAGATTTATGGCTTATTGTATCACCAAAAACCACCTTACCTTCCAAACTCATAGGTAACGAAGTCATGATTAAAGAAAATAGTGAGTTAAGTATTAAAGAAAAGAAATTAGTTTCTTTAAATAGTAAAGCCATGGATATTTTATTTTGTGCTCCAAGTATATAAGAGTTTAATATAATTTCTATATGTAACATTGCATATGATATTTGACATATACTAAAGATTATTCATGAATGAACCAATTAAGTAAAGAAGACTAAAATAAGTATGCTCACTCATCAATTTGAGCTTTTTTAAAATGACACAAGATGAAAATATATCTACTATATATGCTTGTTTTAACAATATTGTTAATACTTTAAAAGGTTTAGGTAAGACCTATTCAAATGATGAGGTTGCTAGAAAAATCCTAAGGTCTCTATCAAAGTCATGAGAGCCTAAAGTGACGACAATTCAAGAAGTAAAAGATCTTAATGTCCTATCCCTTGATGAGCTTATTAGATCGTTGCTCGCACATGAAATGATTTTAAAGGATACACAAGAAGAGATTGCAACAAAAAAGAAAACATAGCACTCATCTAAAATTAAATATTTTAACGTAACATGTTTTGAATGTGGTGAAAAAGGTCATTTAAGATTGGATTGTCCATACCTTCAAGAAGTCGATAAGCAAGAAAAGAAAGATAAGAAAGAAAAGAAGGACTTCAAGAAGAAAGCCTTAGAAGCAACATGGTCCAAATGAAGTGACTCTGAAAAGGAAGAACTTGCAAACACATGTTTCATAGCTCATAACCAAGTAAGTATTTCTCACTCAAATGATGAAGTTGAAATTGAATATACTTATAAAGAGTTATTAGAATTCATAGAAGATTTAGCTAAGAAAAAGAAGAAATTGCATGATAAAAATGAGGAATCCATGAAAATAATTGATGAATATAAATTGGAAAATAAAGGACATAGAAAAGATTTAGATTTAATCAACAAAGATAACAATGAATTGATAAAAAAAATATCGCCTTAAAGAAAGAAGTTGAACCCCTTAAGGAATCGTTTGCAAAATTTACTAAGGGAAAAGAAAAATTAAAAACCATGTTAAATGTTAAAAAATTAGGAAATGATAAACATGATTTAAGATATAGCAATGGAGCATCATTTAGTAAGACCTTTTCGTAAAGGGAAAGAATTTGGAAGATAAAAGTCCTGAGTTTGTTCAAAATGTCTCATAAAGTAGAACTCAAAGAAGACATCACACATTCATGTATTCTAAAAAGTCTAAAAGTTATATGCACTATCAAAGAACTTTTATCCAATCAAGACAATGTTTTCAACATAGGTTCTATCATGATTATAGGCTTAGAAATGCATATAGAGCATTCAATCCATTATTTTTCTCATATTAAGAAAGGTATGTCATGTTAAATATTTTTTTATGATCGATTAAGAAAGATGAATGTATTGTCCAATGGTTGTGAAAGGTATAAAACTAACATTGAAGGACCCAAAATGTTATGGGTACCAAAAGTTTGTTAAATCTTTATGTTTTCTAGGTACCTTCAAGAACAAAAAGGAACAACTCTCCATTGTTAAACTGGTGAAAAATCCATCAAAAATAGAAAAACTCAAAATTGAAGACACTATAATATTACTTAAGAACAAATAAATGTGAAATTATAGTTGTGATAAATTAGTTCTGAAAAAGAAAATATGGATGAATGAAAGTTGGTTGATTGAGTATTTTTGTATGAACTGCTTTCTGTGGATCAAAAGTTCTATAGATGTGCCTTTTAGTTTGTTCGGTTGACCAATGATAATAGTTCAAGCAACCTATTATTGATCGATCGATATGCATTGCTCGGTCGACCGATGTTTAATCGGGTTTTAAACTCCTCTCGTCCTCTTTCTATGCTTATTTTTCCTTCTCTCTTCTCCTCGCTCCTATGCCATTATTGTCTCTCCAAAAAGCCTCTCTTTCCTTCTTAACTGAATTTTAAGCCTCTAAAACCATTTTTGAGGCATCTTAAGACTTCTCCACATCCTCCTTGCCTCCTTCAACCTTGAAAAAGTCTCCTTTCCTCTGAGAACTCCCCTTCTCCACTGACGTTGCCATTGCCATCTGATGAACTCGTCGCAAGCTATCAAATAATGAATTCCTAACTATCCAAACTATGCAGTAATGGTGAGCTAGGGTCGA